>JAWZYT010003946.1:15000-20000 GCA_034508575.1 Petrolisthes manimaculis | reverse complement strand
TCTTGTTCTGTGTTATGTTGTGTTGCTGTGTTGTGTTGTTGTTGTTGTTGTTGTTGAAGTTCCTCAAGTTGTTGTGTTGTATTGTTGTGTTGTATGATTATGTTGTGAAGTTCATGTGTTGTTGTGTTGTATTGTTGTGTTGTAATGTTATGTTATGTTGTGCTGTGTTGTATTGTTATTGTTATATTGTGTTGTGTTATTGTCCTGTTACGTTCCATCCCTCCATCCCTCCATCCCTCTCTACCTCTCTCCCTCCCTCCCTCCCTCCCTCTCTCCTTCCTCGCATTCTCACACACACAGGAAACGGCCACAACATTTCCTTCCTCCTCAGTTCGATTCACATCCATTCTATTGTCGTGTCCTTTTGGTGTGAATGTCTGCCTGTGGCCACTATAACTTACATCTCAGGGCAACCATTTATCTCTCTTTCACTCGCTCTTTGTTGCCTTTGTCAAAATCTGTGCCTTTTCTTTCTCTTTCTGTCTGTCTCTGTCTGTTTGTTTGTCTCTCTCTCTCCCTCTCTCTTCCTTCCTCAGACTCTTCAATCCTCTCCCTCTCTTTTCCTATTCCTTCCATCCTTCCTTCCCTCGCTATCTCCTTCTCATTCCTTCCTCATCCCTCTCCCTTCCTGCATATCCATCCCCTTCCCATCCCTCTCTATCCCTTTTCCTTCCTTCCCACTCCCCGTCCGTCACTGGAAATCCCACTCCACCACTCCCCAACCCTTCCTCCCCCTGCCTCCCTGCCTCCCTCCGTCCCACTCCATAACCCCTTCTCCCTCTGCCTCCCTGCCTCCCTCCGTCCCACTCTTGTCGTACCCTTTTGTCCCTGCGCCACCAAATCCCTCCCAGCAATCATTTCACAGGGGGGCGGCGGGCGACCCTGGGAATCTCTTCCATCTGACCTATTTTACATCCAATCTCATCCTCAATTTTAAGATCACGACGACGACTTGTTAGAGCAAACATTTTTCTCGGGATCTCTCTCTCTCTCTTTCTCTCTCTCTCTCTCTCTTTCTCTCTCTGCTTGGGAATTTCTCTCGTGTGGACAGACCCATAATTCCTCGTCTGTCTGTCCTTTTGTCTCTGTGTGTGTTTATCCTTAGGGTTATTCCACCAGCTTTTTTCCGCTCTCGCTCTCTCTATCTCTCTCTATCTGTGACTCATTTTATCTATCTCTCTCTCTCCCTCCCTCTCTCTAGCTCTAGCTCTCTCTCGCTTTCGTTCTGTCTATATTATGCCAGAATCCTCTTCCATTCCACATCCTTATTCCCCTGTCCTTTGCCAGAGCCAAGCAATCTTCATGTCACTTTTCCAACACACACTTTAAGAGACGTATGTGAAATTTAAGTGAGTTTTATCCTGTCACGTTAATCTTATCCAAAGCTTTGAAAATATATGTATTTAATATATTGTCCAAATTGCCACCTTTAATATACACCTACATGTATATATATATATACAGTATATCCAGGCGAGAATGAAATAAAACTGTGGAAATAAAATCTTTAATAAGTAAGGTACAAAACTTTTACGAATATGAAAACAAGACTAATGAACTGCATTTCTAATTGCTATAAGGATTTTTGCATAATATGATTTCATTAAGGGCGAAAATTACATGCAAATGACTCGTGAAAATGGTTGGTAAATTTTTACTATAAAAAAAATATATAATATTTCACTAGATTAGCAGTTCTGTCCGAGGGTTTGCATTTTATATACACAATTTCATAATTATGTTAAATTAATTTTTACTTATATAATTATTTGATTTTTAATTCCTTAATATAAAGTTGTGGTAACACTTTGTCACTCTAGGTCTAGGTAATTGTTCAATGTAACACTACGGTAAATATTTCGTTTCAGTAACATTCAAGGACTTGGTGTTTACACAGTTAAGAAAACGTCATCGTATAACCCAAGTTTCCATTATTCAGAAGGTAAGGGAATTGAGGCCATGGGAGGGAAGAGGAGAGAGAAAAACACCCAGAAATACAAAATATTCACAAAAACATGTTCCTATCTCACTCATTTCCGCTTTCAAACCAAATTTATTCTTTGCTCCCTACACACGTAGCATACACTCACCCACAACAAAAGCCTTTCATTTACACTTGGTAAAAGACTCAGTCCATGAACTATCAAGCTAAAAACAAACCAGGTTACCAGCCCACCCATATACACCTCTTTCGTAGCAAATATATTTCACTTGTATCGTGCAAACACACTTTAGTTTACTTCATACATAATTATTTTCCACTCGACAATTTCTAACACAATCCTTCACCAACCTTAATATACCACCATTTCATCAGTTTTTCCAGCCTAATAATTGTACTTTTCTCCATATTATAAGTCCCATACATACTTCTCACCACCCAGTTTTATCAGTACACAGACACACACTACTCTCCTCTACTCGACTTGAGGCTGTGAAGTGAAAGGTGAAACAAGGAAACACCGACGTCCCTGTGAAAGCTGAGACCGTGGGTGAGTTGCCTCGGTAATGGGTACGTCTCCGAGTTAAATATCACCCATTTATTGCTGGGTCGGTGGTGTGGAAGAGTGAGTGGGAAGGAGGGTGGGAGGGGAGGAGCTGGTGGTGGGGTGGGGTGGTGGTAATGAGGGAGGGACACTGTGGGAGGGAGGGAGGGAGAGAGGAAGGAAATGAGTGGGAGTGAGAGGAGGAAGGTAGTGAGAGAGTGGAAGATAGGGTGCTGGAAGTGGTGGTTGTTGAGGAAATTAGGAAGGGTGTGTGGAAGGGAGAGAAGGAGGAAAGGAGTAGGGGTGAGAGGGGAAGGGAATGAGTGAGAGAGAGGAAAAAAGGGTGCTGGGAGTGGTGGTTGTGGTGGAAATTAGGAAGGGTGTGTGGAAGGGAGAGAGGAGGCTCTTTTGTTGTTGTTGTTGTTGTTGTTGTTGGTGGTGGTGGTAATGAGTGAGGAAGAGTGTGAGTGTGAGTAGTATTGGGATATTAGGAGGATATGGGATTGTGTTTCTGATGGTGTGTGTGTGTGTGTGTGTGTGTGTGTGTGTGTGTGTGTGTGTGTGTGTTCGTGATGGTGTGTGTGTGTGTGTGAGGAAGCTGATCCCCTCGAAAAACTATCTAATTCAATTTCCGTCGAGCGTACCTGTTTATAAGTCCGTATAATATATTTCCTTAACATCATCAACTCTCTTTTCCACTTCTATTAAAAGTTTTGTACCGTATATGAATGAGTAAACTATAGGCCTATTTATACCATATATATCTTCCTACTTCTCCATCTTTCAAGTTTGTTTCTACAGTTGTTAATCATGTTACATTTATTTCCATTCGTAATAATAAATAATTAAACAACATCATTTCAATTCGTGTTCAAGTTTCTGTTCGTAATTTCTGTGTTTTAGTTGATGGTGTTGTCTCCTTGTTCGTCGTCTCATTATTTACCATGAATTAATTAAACACAGCACTTAAATCTTTCCCCCTTTCCCTTCCCTCACTTCCGATTTTCCTTTCTCCTTTTAAAGTTTTCTCTCTTACTACCGTACTCTCTCTTTTTTTCCTGTTCTTTCTCTAATCACTTCATTAGTTCTTAAGAATAATATAATCATTTCCTTGTATACTCAGTCTTCTCATCCCATTGACCTAATTATTATATTCATTTTTCATCTTATTTCTCATTCTCTCTTATTTCTCATTCTCTTCTTTTACACTTCTCATTCAGGTAACATAATTATATACACTTCTCTCTCTCTTTCTCTTTCTCTTTCTCTTTCTCTCTCTCTCTCTCTCTTTCTCTCTCTCTCTCACTCTCTCTCTGTCTCTGTCTCTGCTATCCCATCCCCATTCCTCATTTCCATCTCCCATACAACACACGAACCCTTAATTTAATCATATATTTTTCCCTTTCTCCAGCTTCCCCTCCCTCCCCAACCCAACCCAAACCCACCCCAAGTCTTTCCTTCCTTCATTCTTTCCTCTAAGATAATGAAAAACTATAATAACTATCCCCATCTACAACATCTCCTCTTCATCTCCATCTTTTTCCCCCACATTTTATATTATATTGGTTTGCTGTTGCTCACTATAACCGTTTCCATTTTCCGTGATCATTTGTCTTTTATGATCACGAAATGTCAAGCCTCACAAAAGCGTGGCCGCCCGTGCTCCCATCCCAGTGGTAATGGTATTGCACGTAGGAATAACGCCACTGGAAGGAGGAAGGAAAGAAGAGAAGGTAGGAGGGAGCAATGTTCTACCTTCACGCTACAGGGAGGAAGAAAAGGAGAACAGAAGAACAGGAGAAGGGAGCAATGTTCTACCTTCACGCTACAGGGAGGAAGAAAAGGAGAACAGAAGAACAGGAGAAGGGAGCAATGTTCTGCAAAGGTGAGAAACAGAAGGGAGCAATGTTCTACCTTCACGCTACAAAGAGGAAGAACAGGAGAACAGGAAAAGCTAGCAATGTTCTTCTACCTTAACGCTACAGGGAGGAAGAAAACGAGAGAAAGAGAAGGGAGGGAGGAAAGGAGAGAAGGAGAAGGGAGGAAGGAAAGAAGAGAAGGAGGAAGGAGCCATGTCTAATCTTCATGCTGCTAGGAGGAGGAAGAAAAGATGGAAAAGGGAGATAATAATGTTGTAACTTGACGCTGCAAGGAGGAAGTAAAGGAGAGAAGAAGTAGAAGGAAGTAATGTTCAACCTTCACCCTTTCTCTATTTCATTTTTAATTTTCATGGGTCATTTACAGTCTGTAGGTAAATCGTTAACTCTTATTATAACACTGCTAACACTGGGGATATAGAGGTTGCCCGAGATTGAAATTTAACTAGAAAAGGTGAACATATATCCCTTCTACCATATAATACTCTATCTTTTTATGATATATACAGCATACTACAATACTGGACATAGGCGTCATATATACTGTACCTATTATCGAGGCCCAGTTCATCACCAACGTGAAAAAATAATGAAGTCAAAACCTGATCTTATTATTTGTATTATATTAAATTTCATT
>JAWZYT010003946.1:0-7500 GCA_034508575.1 Petrolisthes manimaculis | reverse complement strand
GTTACACATGTGCTTGTTTTGTTTTTGTTTTGTTTTCTGTCGCTGTGAGTCAATATCAATTCGTCATTACTAACTCATCACAAACCGTATGTGAGGATTTTTTTTTTTTTTTTTTGTGTGTGTGTCTGCCTCAAGACTATTCAATCAATCAATCTATAAACAGAACTAGTTGAGAAATGGTTGACTATACCACGTCGCCAACCTTCCTTTCTAACGCGGACGAACGATAGCGAGGTATTCATTCATGCGTTGTGAGATAATCAACATGAAAGTGATTACGTGGTGTAGGTTTAATTCATGATGTTCCGTGTGTTGCATGCATAATTTCCCTCCTGCATGAGTACAGTCCAACTACCTGCCAGTATATATATAAAGTCTTCGTATACAAAGTCTTCGTGCTGGACATGTCTTCGTGTACTCGCTAAATGTAAGCAAATTAGTGGTTAGTGTGAGTGAAATTTCAAGGGAGGGAAGTTGTTTGGCCTTCGATCTGATACCGTCATAATATACAGTACAAGGTTTCCAGGAAATCTGTTTTATTGTCAAGCACAAAATTAAGGGGAGAGTACAGTGTTGGTAAATCTGGAACAACTGATTCCTCCAAACTATTCTAAGCAACAGGCTACCATTGTTTATTGTCAATCTGATCCTGTTTCCAGGCATACTTTGGAGGAATCAAGGCACTCCACTATACCAAAAGTATACTCTTCCCTTAATGCAATGACTCCACCAATCTAAGGCTTCCACCACCACCACTACCAACTATATATGTACAGCCACGAGCACTAATAAGTATATAGCTTTGGATTTGAAGCTTTGAACAGTCCACCATTTCACCAACTAACTATAATTCCAATGGAGATGTTATTGTGCATTTATTTACTGTCTCTCTACTGTAGGTATTCGAAGCACACCTGGATATTTATTAGTGTTCGTGACTGTACATATTTATTGCTGTTTGGCTTTCCCTTGTAATTCTGTGTAGCTGATAATATTCCTTCACTTGACACCTTAGGACTAAAGGCCACAATATATTATTACAGAAAATTAATCTTTATTAGAACCTGTGCTTTATGATGGGTACAAATCGGCTTCTATGATGTCAACCAATAAAGCTCTTGACATAAACTTCCGTATTTCAAGTCACGACAGAAAGATATATGTACAAATTTATGCCAGCTATGAGAAACTTTTCCTTCCTTGAATTTATATCTCTTAATTCTATTTATTATGCATTGTAGTCTGCCTCATCAATTGGTGCACCTTAAAATATTGCACCGAGCACTCTTAAAAATTGGGCTACTTAAAAAAAAAGGAGACACATTTCAGCGTATGTTACTAACCCAAAGAAAATGTAATGTTATGCCAAATTCTGCGTACTTGGCGTATAAAGTTTTAGTAAGACATAACTGTGTCGATTCCACCAGGCCTGATTACACAACACAGTGTCATAATGTATCAGAGTGTGTGACGTTAAAGTTGTCATAAGCCCAGAAATACGGCCTTTACCTTCAAAGTGCTGGGAAACAGAGATAATAGAGATAACAGGGAATTCTAGCATTTCATTGGCCGGGTAACAGTGAGGTGCCTGGTGGTGTTGCTGTTGGTGTTGGTGTTGGTGTTGGTGTTGGTGTTGGTGGTGGTGGTGCCTGGTGGTGTTGGTGTTGCTGTTGGTGTTGCTGTTGCTGTTGGTGTTGGTGTTGGTGTTGGTGTTGGTGGTGGTGTTTGTGTTGGTGTTGGTGTTGGTGGTGGTGTTGGTGTTGGTGGTGGTGTTGGTGTTGGTGTTGGTGTTGTTGCTGCTGCCACCCATTCAAATACAAACTAATCTTGACACTGCCATTAGACCGGTCGTGAAGGGTAACACGCACCTCAGAATCTACTGAACTAACTTATAGCACACCATTACTGGAATTGTCACTGGAAGCAACATTCACCTGTACAGCAGTGCCACTAAACATGCAACGAGGTCACCACCATCTAAACCCCCTCAATGATTCACTTACAATGAACAGCAGCTGCGTCGTGTGTTGTAACTGTATCAAGGTTTCTGTCTAGGTAGTAAATGGATTCTCTCTTACTACATCAAAATAAATATCATCTATCTACACTGAAGCAAAGACAGTACAGTAGTTCATTATATTTTGGTTAACATTGATCGCTCACTTCATTAAAATAATTATCATATTTTACCACTGATGCACCGACAGTAGTTCATTGTATTTTAGTAAACATAGATAACTCATTGTCTTCTACCACAACAATGTAAATAAATATACACGCAACAACACACACACACACACACTCTCTCTCTCTACACCCACAGCATACCTAAGAAAAAGAAAAAAAATGTCACTACAACGAAAAGGGCCCTGAGTGGTTTGCTGATGCAGTCACCACATAAACTCTCTCTCTGGGTGACATTACCACTGCACCACCACCACCACCACCACTACTACCACCACCACCACCACCACCACCACCACCATCACCACTACCACCACCACCACCACCACCACTACCACCACCACCACCACCACTACCACCACCACCACCACCACTACCACCACCACCACTACCACCACCACCACCACTACCACCACCACCACTACCACCACCACCACCTGTACAAAATATACCCTACCACCACCACTTTCAGCCACCCACGCTAACCTTACTATCGTTTATTCCAACACGGAAAAGGTGTATAGATTTCCAAATTTGGTTACCGTAAGTTGATTTCCAAATTTGGTTACGTCATTTTTTCACTGTATAGAAATGAGATCCATCCAAGGTGTAAGATTAGAATTTAAGTAGCATTTATCGTTTAAATTGAGGAAAGGAATGTATTTGTTTAACTCCAAATTCCCAAACTGCTCTTAACTTACACTGGGGAGGACTGGAAATGCCCTGAAGGAAATAGGAAGAAAGCGGAAAGAATTTTTATGGGTGATTCAACATGGAAATGCCTCGGAAATAACTATAATCAAAAGGAGGGCCAGTTATATTTATGTCCACGCACCTCGCTCCTACATCTCACACACCCAACACTACTTCCTTCCTTCCTTCTCTCGCCAACTCGTGTGCATTTTCTCTCCCCGTAATTATCCTGTTACTTCGTTTGGTCTCATAGTAAACACACACACACACTCATATATATATAAGAACAAGTACATAAGAATACACACACACACACACACACATTATATATATATATATATATATATATATATATATATATATATATATAATAAGAATACGCACATAAAAATACACACACACACATAAGAACATGCACATAATGATACACACACAACTGGAGGTGAGTGAATCCTTCAAATATTACCACGAAACACCAACTTTATCGAAGGAGCCCTGTTTCGTGGCATAAGCAGGAGGAATCAGAAGCCACCAACCAACCAATTCTCATACACGATCACAGACAGGAATCCTAAAGGGGGGTAGTACACTGCTGGTAAATATGGAGCAACTGATTCCTCCAAACTATTCCAAGCAACAGGACACCATTATATTTGTCCATCTGGTTTTGTTTCCTGACATACTTTGGAGGAATCAAGGCACTCCAATGTACAGTTGCCAAAAAAGATATTGCGACAACTATTGATACAACATTAAATATATTAATGTCCATAGTTGTTTGTAGGGATTATAAGTATGTATTACAGAAGGATATGTATATTTCCTTCTGTTATACATGCTTATAGTCCTTACAAATAGTTGTGGATATTACTATGGTTAAAGTTCTATCAAGATTTGTCGCAATACCTTTTTTGGCAACTGTACCAAAAGCATACTATCCTCTTAAGCTGAATACGATGGTCTCACGTTAAAGCACAAGGAAACAAACATATGACAGTTGCTTGATACGTCCTTAGGGTGTAGGGGCAGAGCATGTAAAAGCGATGGCAAGAGGCGGGAAAAGGAGAAAATTAGGGAAATGAAGGTAGCGGGTAGGGGAGAGAGGGAGAGAGAGAGAGAGAGAGGATATAAGGGAGGGGAGATAATGTAAACGAGAAGATGACGAAGAAGAGGGACGATGAAAGGGAGGAGAGAGAACGTAAGGAAGTAGATAAAGGGTACAAATGAAGAAGAGAGAGAGAGACAGACAGCTCATTGAAGAGAAGGAAGAGAAGGGGAGGCTGGACATTAGGAGAAAACACACATAAGGAAGAGCAAGAATTGGACACCATGCAAGGACTGAGAGAAGAAAGGAGGTTAAAGGGAAACAAAATGGAATAATAATAATAATAATAATAATAATGATAATGATAATGATAATGATAATGATAATAATAATAATAATAATAATAATAATGACGATAATAATGACGATAATAATAATAATAATAATATAAATAATAATATAAATGATAATATAAATGATAATATAAATAATAATATAAATAATAATAATAATAATAATAATAATAATAATAATAATAATAATAATAATAATAATAATAATAATAATAATAATATAATACTTCTGACAATCCAGGCAATATTATTTAGCCAGAGGGAGTCACTACACTAACTAACATCCAATGAATATAAAACACTTCAACTACAGTATATACAAACACCACACAGTCAACATCTACTATATATAAATAAAAACAATCATCAATAAACGTGCAATAACACCAAACTATTTCAAAATGACACAAAAATAATATAAAGAAATAGCCTATACCGTCATCAAAGAAGGGGTTGAGTAGGGAAGGTAGGGTTAGGATAATAATTGGCAGTGGAAAGAGTGTAAACTGAGTATGTCGAGTATAATAATGGTGGAGTGAGAAAGAGAGAGAGAGGAGGGAGGATCACAAGATGGCCATTAAGGGAGACAGTAACTAGATAGGCGGAGGGAAGGAAGGACGAGGAGGAGGAGGAGGAGGAGGAGGAGGAGGAGGAGGAGGAGGAGGAGGATGGAGGAGGAGGAGGGAGGAGGAGGAGGAGGAGGAGGAGGAGGAGGAGGAGGGGCAGCACAGTATCAAGGGGCATTAGTAGCTTGTAAACGGGTAAATTCGCGACCATCTCATGTACTTCATAATGCTAATAATATGACCAGATAGTTGCATTCTGAACCAGTTTTTATTCCAACACCATGCGTCATTTACCATAAGAGAACTATATCTATCAGCTCTGCCTTAGAATTGTATTACATCATCACTATAGTTTAATACATACACAGGTGGAAATGAAGCGAACTTATGCTGCCGACTGTACGTATGATTTTATGAACAGACTCAACAACAGGATATTTTAATGTTGATATTAAGTTGGTTGTATAAGATGTGACGACTAGGTAGGTTTTGAAGAGAGAATACAAGTAGGAATTTTAAATGAGTCCCGTGTGAAAGTTTTATAAGGAATAATAATGATAATAAGAGATGTGTGAAGCAAGGGAGAGAAAGGCAGTGTATATAAAGGAAATGAAAGGACAGTATGAAGCGAGGGTGAAGGCAGGGAGTGTGAGAAGAGAATAGAGAGAGAGAGAGAGTGTGTGTGTTTGTGTGTGTGTGTGTGTAAGCTAGCAACAGAGAGAGAGAGAGAGAGAGAGAGAGAGAGAGAGAGAGAAGAGAGAGAGAGAGAGAGAGAGAGAGAGAGAGAGAGAGAGAGAGAGTGAGAGAGTGAGAGAGAGAGAGAGTGAGAGAGAGAGAGAGAGACAGTGAGCGAGTGAGGCTTTACATGCAATTAAGTTCAGTGTTGTCATCTGGGTAAACCCCGGCTGACACTGGCTATAAGGTTCAAAGCTGCTGCCTGCTTTAAAGAACTTGGGACTTTGGCCATTGAATCTTTAAAACTATGCCAGGAACAGACGAGTACCTCAGGATACAAATAGAGGACACAAATTGGTTGGAGGAACTTGTAGTACCCCCCATACGTCGACAACATACGAGTCTCTATAGAACCTGTGACTTTGCTAGAATACTGAGAGCCCCAGATTTCTCTCAAATGGGTGAAATAAACAAAAGGATTCAGCATGGCCGTGGTCTCGTTTATGGTCCCTTGGTACAGTTGGGAGGAATCAGTTGGTTACCCAGTTTACAGACACCATTATAGGTCCCTAAAGTATGCTACAGATTTCTCTCCTCTCTCTTACTCTCTCTCTCTTTCTCTCCCTCTCTTTCTCCCTCTCCCTCTCCCTCTCCCTCTCTCTCTCTCTCTCTCTCTCTCTCTCTCTCTCTCTCTCTCTCTCTCTCTCTCTCTCTCTCTCTCTCTCTCTCTCTGTATATATATATATATATATATATATATATATATATATATATATATATATATATATATATATATATATATATTCTATTCTCTCATCTTCCTCATCATTCCTACATGTCTATATATCTCCTCTTTTCTACCTTTGCATCCATTTCCTTTCTTTTATCAGAAATGCTATCAGTGTAAGTGCTGGTATTGGTGGATCTCTTCCCTTTTTTTATCCATCTTTTACATTCACTTACTCATGCCTTCGTCTCTTACCAAACAGACTATTTATTATCCTTTTTTGTTATTTTTCTCATCTTACGTATATTTTGTTCAGAGTAGTTACCAATATTATTGTTGTGGTTATTATGGTTGTTGTCTGCAATGTTGTACTTTCTTCTGATTCTTGTTTTGCTTTTATTCTCATCCATTACCTCTCTACCCTTTATATTCCTGTTTCGCGGCATTTGAAAACTGTAATGCATATCTTTATCCTAACATTTCCATATTGGGTGGGTGTATTGCTTTGTGTGTAGTGGGTGTGATTCCTTGAGTGTAGTGGGTGTGATTCCTTGTGTGTAATAAGTAAGAGTCCATAAGTGTTGTGTATGTAATTCCGTAAGTGTAGTGTGTGGACAAAGTGGACAGGCTATCTTTTCCTCACAAGAGACTGATCCTGGCAAATCAAAATGTACCTAAAAAATCAACCAGGAATCAGTCATGGTTATAACTGAGTTGCTCGATATTTGAAACATATTAATCTCGCACCGTAAACAAATCCGCCAGCAATATAATTCACAGGTTGTTGGGTAACGAAGCACTACTATATATAACCTACCAGCAGGGCATAAATTTAATACATCTTCCAATACGAGCCTTAAACTACACATTCCTGCTTGGACTAATGAAAATTACCCCATGTCAATATCATAACCATTTTAGAACGAGAGAGGGAGGAGAGGGGAGGGGAGGGGAGGGGAGGAGGGGAGGATAGGAGAGGGGAGAGGGGAGAGAGAGGAGGAGAGAGAGAGAGAAAAGAGAATGAAAGGGGGGAGAATAGTGGAGGTTGGGGAAAGGGGAAATGTAGACTGGGGTGAATAAATTACAGAGGGGCGTGAGGAAACTGGAGGGTTTTAGAGGAAATGGGGACAGGTGAGAGGTAAAGTAGTAGAGGAGAGAGGGGACGAAAAGTAGTAGAGGAGAGAGGGGAGGAGAGAGGGGGAGGAGGAGGAGAGAGGTGAGAGGAGAGGAGAGAGGGAGGAGAGAGAGGGGAGGAGA
>JAWZYT010003945.1:25000-40000 GCA_034508575.1 Petrolisthes manimaculis | reverse complement strand
ACAAACCTTAGTAACCCTCTATAGTACATACATTGTTGGATTAGACACCATTCGCTACAGAAGGTTGTGCATGGCAGTAATGTTCTTTCAAAAGTTGGTTTATTGTGGTAGGGAATGCATAGGTGTGTGTGAAAGGAAAAATAACTGAGGTGCTTGTAGTTATATATTGCTGGGGTATCTCACAGGATTGTATGTTTGTTTACATGTGTTATGGGTCGGTATCTCTTCTAAAATATACGAACATAGAATTTTCGAATACCTGGGGATAAACTGGACTGAAGACTGGGCAATGGAGTGGGAAGAAAAAATAAAGGTGTCTGTTGAGTGAAGGATTGAAGTAGCCAGATAATAATTTGGGAACAGATGATGAAGAAGGAGGAGGGACGATGTGACTATATAATTATAACACATCAGTAACACTACAGTATATACACGTATATTAACACAAAATAATACCAGTACTTATGGAGAAGTCTATGTTATCAGCAGAATGGTGGAATGAAGAAGAAGTTAGTAGTAGTAGACCTTTATAAAGATCAATGGTTTTTCTTTTATTTGACTTGGTAAACGCAGTAGCGGGTGACTTGTTGAGAAATGGAGATGGACTCAGTAGCAATGAAACAGATGTATTGTGTGTGTTGAATTACTTGGTCTTCCCAAAGGAGAAAACATACAACTGGATATTTCAAATGAGGAGCTAGTGCATGTGTAGAGGAATGTGGAAATATATATATAGTGGAGAATAAATATAAAGAAACACATGTGATATGAAATTAACATAGTAACCCTGAATGTTCATACTGTAATTGTGAAGTAAAATGTGTCCTTACGAGAGACACTGTAAAATTTAAAAAGTCGGGAAATTTATTACATTCACATTATTGGCCCTAATGTCAGACTGCAAATGTAATTACTATTTATTTCAACCAATTGAGAGTGGAGGGGTTGGAAGTGGAGGAGAGTAGCTAATAAAATAGAGGAGGAGGAGATGGTGGGTAATAATTAGAGTTTGTGAGGCAGATGATAACTAAGGTGTGAAGCAGGAAGATGATAAGCCGAGTGTGAGAAGGACCAACCAAGAGGAGAAGTAAGTAGTGTCTCATCTAACAGGCTGAAGTGTGTACGTCTGATGAAGGGCGTCCAAGGAGAGAAGGGGGAAGTGGAAACGGCTAGACGAATGGGTGTTGATTGTGATGTAAGGAAAGTATATATGTGTGTGTGTGTGTGTGTGTTTTTGTGTGTGTGATGTTAGTACAATAGTAAGTGGAGTACAGAATTAGGGAAAGAAGGATGAAAAGAAGGAGTTAGAGAAGGGAGAGGAAGAGGGAGGAGGAGGAGGAGGAGGAAGAGAAGGAAATGCACGTTGTAAGATAAAAGAATTGTATTTATCTGTGTGTCTCGGAGGCGAAGGTGGCTGTCATGGGGTAATTGAATTGTGTGTGTGTGTGTGTGTGTGTGTATTACTGCTGGTGATATAGAGGAAGACAGCTGTATACTGTAGCAGGAGGTAATTGTTTTGATGAAGGGGGAAGAAGTAGGAGAGAGAGAGAGAGAGAGAGAGAGAGAGAGAGAGAGAGAGAGAGAGAGAGAGAGAGAGAGAGAGAGAGAGAGAGAGAGAGAGAGGTATTAATGAAGAAGGAGAGGGGCAGCAGTGATGGAGGGAGCAGAGATAATTACAAAAGAAAAGTGAAGGGTAGGAGTAAGAAGGAGAGAGAGTGTGTGTGAAGCATGCGACAGAGAGAGAGAGAGAGAGAGAGAGAGAGAGAGAGAGAGAGAGAGAGAGAGAGAGAGAGAGAGAGAGACGTGAATCAGACTTACGTATTCCAGAACAAAGAATCCAGCCAACCAAATTTTGATTTCATCTCACTTTCATTTTCCTTCTCCATCATCATCTCTCTCTCTCTCTTTCTATGTGTGTGTGTGTGTGTTTGTGTGTCTGTGTGCAACTCTCTCTCTCCTCTCTCTCTCTCTCTCTCTCTCTCTCTCTCTCTCTCTCTCTCTCTCTCTCTCTCTCTCTCTCTCTCCTTCCTGACCTCACCCTTACCGTTTCATAGTTATTATCTTCTTTCTTCCCCTTCCCTATTCATTGTAATTCCTGTATTTTCCTCGACACTCCATCCTGTTCCATTCGTTATTCTCCCCTCTTTCTCTTCATTATTTTTTTTTCTCTCTTCGCGTCTGTGTTCTTCCCCCTTCCCTCATTCTTCTTTCACTTTTCTCCCCTCTTCTTCTCCTCTCGCCCCTTCTTTTTTTTCATGAGCTTCTTTCTCTCCACTCTTGATCTTTCTCTCCCCATCTTCACCTTTCTCCTTCTCTCTCTTTCGCTCCCCCCCACCCCACCTTCACCTTTCTCCTTCTCTCTCTCTCTCTCTTTGCCTCCGTGCCACCCTCCTCTCAAACTTTGGGCCGGTAATGCAGGATAAATAAGATTGTGTTTGGCCTCAAAATTGGCTGGTGTTCCCGACAAGAGGAAGGCCAAGTTTGGAAATGTTGAAAGAGGAAACGAAGACAGAAGGAAAGAGCGATTACCAAGAGGAAGAAGGTGGTGTGGTGGTGGTGGTGGTGGTGGTGGTGATGGTGATGGTGGTGGTGGTGGTGGTGATGGTGGTGGTGGAGAAAGACAGAAGAATAAAAAAGGAGATAAAAGAGTGAGAAAACAAAAGGCACGAATGGAAGACACAAGAAATTAAGGGTGATTATCAAGAGGAAGAAGAAAGTGGAGAAGGAAGACAGAAAAATAAAGGAGATAAAAGTGTAGGAAAACAAAAGGAACGACGAATTGAATAAACTCTCGGGAACTAACTGTGATTATCGGTAACTACGGTGCTACTGACTGATTGGAGGGATTCGGGAAGGAAGGTGACGGAGAAAGAATGTTGTTGTTTGAGAATACGTAAAGCAAAGGAAGATGTATTATTATTATTATTATTATTATTATTATTATTATTATTATTATTATTATTATTATTATTATTATTATTATTATTATTATTATTATTATTATTATTATTATCTGACATCAGGTTACGTTAAGCTTGATCAGATCAAGTCGCAGTAAGTCACATCAGTGTATGTTATGGTGTCAGGTTACGTAAGGTTAGGTCAGGTCAGGTCAGGTTTTGTCCCGTGCATGGGGTCACTCTTGGTTGGGTAATGGTAATACACACAAGCTCATGGAACACAAGACAATCGTGTCCTTCCGTCGTGCAGCAGTAGGACGTGAGGTGAGGGAAGGGAAGGGGACGTCTGTAATCTGAACTCAAGTACTCTAATTACTGAGTGTTATATTTGTAGGTAAAGACGGTGGGCACCAGAGGAGGAGGAGGAGGAGACGAGAGGAGAAAGATAAGGAGGAGGAGGAGAAGGAGACGAGAAGAGAAAGTGAAAGAGAATGAGGAGGGGGAGACGAGAGGAAGAGAATGAGGAGGAGACGAGATGAGAAAGAGAGGAAAGGAGAAGGAGACGCAGGAGGAGAGGAAATATACATAAATACAAAGACATTCAAACAAAGTAACAAACCTCTTCGTCTTGGACCAAGTTGGTGTTTGATTATGTCATGCTTACTTGTCTACTTGGGTAAGGCAAATCGTAGTAAAGAAGAAGGCTCTACCCTTCCCACTAGCCTGGATTATATATAGAAAATTTGGAAAGAAACGAGGAAGGACAAGTAAGGACAGGGAAGGACAGGGAAGGGACAAAAGGGGACATGCGTTTGTAATTGGTGAGGAAAACGATATGTAATTTAGGAAGTAGAATAATAAACAGGATGTGATAAAGACCGAGATTATGAGGAATTAAGTTTTAAGATAGAAGTCAGCAATGAAGGAAGTGATGAAGGAGGGGATGATGGAGGTGAGAGGCAGCGTGGAGAAGATAATGAAATGGTAGAGGGAAGGATAATGTGAGAGGCTGGGAGAGGGAGGGAGAGTGTGTGAGAGATGAAGCAAGGAGAGTGTAGAAGCTGGAAGAGGGAGGAGAGTGTAGAAGGTGTGAGATATTAGGAGAGGAAGGAGAGTGTGTCAGAAATGGAAGTAGGGAGAGTGTAGAAGGTGTGAGAGGTTGGGAGAGGAAGGAGAGTGTGTGAGAGATAGAAGCAGGAAAGAGAGTGTGCGAGAGATAGGGGAGAGGAAGGAGAGTGTGTGAGAGATAGGGAGAGGAAGGAGAGTGTGTGAGAGATAGGGAGAGGAAGGAGAGTGTGTGAGAGATAGGGAGAGGAAGGAGAGTGTGTGAGAGATAGAAGTAGGGAGAGTGTAGAAGGTGTGAGAGTCTGGTAACCTAAGATGGATGCTGAGGTGTGGGAGCTCACGGCTTGGGTGTAGTGTGTCCACCTCTCTCTCTCTCTCTCTTTCTCTCTCTCTCTCTCTCTCATTATTTTATCAGCTTTCTTTCTCAGTCCACCTCCCTCACATCATCACCTACCTACCTCTCTCTCTCTCTCTCTCTCATTATTTTATCCTCTTCCTTTCTTTCTTCTCTGCTTCCATGCATGCCAAGTCTCACCCTCACCTCTATACCCCATATGGTATATAGTTCACCCTGTCTCATCTATTCTCACCCTATTCTACCACCACCACCACCACCTGTCCTTCCCCCCCACCCTCCCCTCGACCCTCATCCTGTCTCACACCTTCTCCCCATCCCCTATCATATTCTCTGGCTTTATCCTGGCTTCCCTCTCTCCTCACTCTAGCCTTATACAATCCTTTTCCTAACCTCAATTTGTAAGTACTGTATCTCCTTGCTTCCTCTCCTCCCTGCAGTCCTTTTTCCTTAATATCTATCTGTCTTTTTACATTTCTCCCTCTCACTTATTTCCTGAACTTGTGTTTGATCGTGTGTGTAGGATCATTCTAATGTCTGTGTATGATCGTGTGTGTAAAATCGTGTATGTATGATTGTGTGTAATATCGTGAGTGTATAATCGTATGTGTATAATCGTGTGTATTTTTCCTGTGTTATCAAGACGTCACGTGTTACCCTAAATGTCGTGTAAGCGTCCCCGATGCCTCGTACAAATAAAAAGAGTTCGGCATTTATGAATATGTCAGTCCTTTTTATGGCCCCCCTCTCAGACAAATTTTCAGCTTTGGTCGTATTATCAGCGTAAGGAAGCAATAATTAAGGCCAGAGGAATGTTGTGGTTCTCATTAAAGGTCGGTGTTGCTTTGAGAGGAAACGGGTTTAGTTCACTATCTGCTCGCTATCGTATCGTCCAAAAACCCAAAGAGGAAAACTGGATTGTACAGACACCGACCACGATCAGTAATTCAGTACCTTCTTCATTTTGTCAACATTTTATTTAATTTATCACGTATGGAAAGCCTGTCAGTTACTGGAGACACAATGACGTGAGAAAATACTCGCCTGGACCTTTGAAAACTCCCCATAATATTAGTCAAGCGATGCGTCGTGTGAAATACTGGAGTTTTTCTATTACCAAAAGAACCTTAAAAAATAAATATATGAAGCGAAACTACTGCTCGTGACTGTACACATTACCAGGGAAGCCCCGAGACTGATCAAGAGTTTATCAAAATACCACAGGCTTCTATAATTCAAAGCCACTTAACACCTCCACTAGATAAAACCGGAATCTTATTAGGTAAGATAAACAGAACCAATTAAGAGTGTTTTTTTTTTTCGTTTTTTTCTATAGATATACAATTGGCGATCCACTAACATAAATAACTCAGAGACACTCATCGGCACCTTGGCCAGATAAAAGAGGGAGTGGAATAAAGACATCACGTTAGCTGCTGTATATAGAGACACCACATTAGCTGCTATATATAAGGACTCCAGCCACCCACCCACCGGTATATGTACTACGACAATGGGGCCTTGGTGGTGATGCAGTTGACAGCTTTCAGTGGGATCAGGTTGCTTCCCTTCACACCAACCAACCAACCAACCAACGTCCAGAATGCTACGACACCTCTTCTTCTAATGATGTCGTTTTAGTTTATCACCACAGCAACTTTCTCTTCTCTGCCTCTTAACTAACTCTCTCTCTCTCTCTCTCTCTCTCTCTCTCTCTCTCTCTCTCTCTCTCTCTCTCTCTCTCTCTCTCTCTCTCTCTCTCTCTCTGATAACTATAGCGACCTGTTTAAATTATAAATGATGGAGAGAGAGAGAGTGTGTGTGTGAGTGTGTGTGTGTGAAAAACTAGTTAGTAGTAGTGGTAGTGATATGTGTGTGTGTGCATGTATGACTGGATGTGTATGAGAGCTGGGGGGAGGTGTGAAAAAGAGTGTGTAAGAGTGCAAGAGGGGAGGTGTAAAAGAGTGTGTAAAGGAGCAGAGGGGACGTGTAAAAGAGTGTGTAAGGGAGCAGAGGGGAGGTGTAAAAGAGTGTGTAAAGGAGCAGAGGGGACGTGTAAAAGAGTGTGTAAAGGAGCAGAGGGGAGGTGTGAAAGAGTGTGTAAAGGAGCAGAGGGGAGGTGTAAAAGAGTGTGTAAAGGAGCAGAGGGGACGTGTAAAAGAGTGTGTAAAGGAGCAGAGGGGAGGTGTGGAAGAGTGTGTAAAGGAGCAGAGGGAAGGTGTGGAAGAGTGTGTAAAGGAGCAGAGGGAAGGTGTGGAAGAGTGTGTAAAGGAGCAGAGGGAAGGTGTGGAAGAGTGTGTAAAGGAGCAGAGAGGAGGTGTGGAAGAGGTGACGAAACGACCGACCCACATTGTTACCTGATATCCCCGAAGCCCCTCACTGGACCTACTCTTTGTCCCTCCTTCACACCCTATTAGATCACTTGCATCCGCTGCCATTCACCGACCCTGCCTCCCTTCACACACACAAAAATAGTCTGGTTTATTATTAACGTCGTTCATCTCGACTCACTGTTCAGGCTTGGTTGGTTTGTTGATTTGTCTGTTAATCATTAGGTCAGTTCAGGATGTGTGTGTTCTGTTAAAATGTAGTGCTGTTGTATGGTGATGAAATGGGGTTTGTATATAGTGCTATTGTTTTGTGATGTTGGTAAGTGTCTGATGGATTTGTAGGGTTCGATATATGGATGTTTGTTCAATATAGAAGTAAGTAATATATCTCTATTGTCTTGTTAGATTAGTTTAGAATGTGTCCCACTGACCTTGTGGCAGAAATACTGTCAACATGGGCAATAGAATACCGATATGTGTTTGTTGGTCTAGATTTAGGTTCCATATATAGTCAACATATAGTCAACACATATAGTCAACAGCACAAACAAAAACAAACCATTTTAAAGAAAGAGTTTAATTTGTTGGTCTACAGTAGATTTAGGTTCCATATATGTGTATTGACTCAAAACACATATAGTCAACAACGCAAACAAAAATAAACCATTTTAAAGAAAGAGTTTAATTTGGAGTAAGGAAAATGTTGCGACTTCCACTTTTCTGTCGATGTGAATTCAGAAGGTATTTGCATGTTAATGGCAAGTCTTTTACTGAACTACATTTGCATACTTGAATTTATGAATGCGGGATAGGACAATACAAAGAAAAAATAAATGAATAAACTCTTGCACGTTCAATAAATGTTTCAAAACATGGAAGATCGACAAAATTTGTGATATATTTGCCAAGAGAAAAATGTATAGAAGTGATAGGGTCTAGAAAATATAAGTCTGGCGGTGGGAGTACGTAAGACATGTCAGGTGCCAGACTTGATCCCTTCCTGATCTGACCACCTGACTGGGATACCTGCCTGACAAGCTGACGGCCCACCACAGATATAGGGCAAAAGTTCTGGTGGTGGTTTGGTGGTGGTGGGTTTGGTGGTGATGTTACTGGGTTGCTTTGGTGATGCTTTGATGTTGAGTTGAAATATGTAGAAGAGGGGAGATGTTGTTGTGTTCCAAAGTTCCATAAGGTGTTGTTGACCACTAAGGCTCATGAGATATTTTTTGTTTGTTGCAGGTCGTGGTAGAGGTAAGATGATGTTGTGGTGAAGGGTGTTATAGAGATGTGATGTAGTGTTGTTGTGTAGCGTAATAAAGGTGAGCTGGTGTGTTGAAATGGGAAGAGTTGAGATGTGTTGTATGGGAAAGACCTGAAATGTTTTGTAGAAGAGAGATGTGTTAGGGGACGGTAAAACTGATATGTAGTGATGGGGTTGTGAAAGATCTGATGTTGTAAAGGTGATATAGCTGTGAATGATGTAGTGAAGTTTGGAGTCACTGAAATATTGTAAAGTGTGTGTGTGATGTATCAAGGATGGTATGGAGTGTGGCTAAAGAAAGAAATGGTTGAGAGCGATGGAGTCAAGATACCGAGAACAATAAAGTCCGGGAGATTAATGTGTGGTCCATTTTTCAAGCCCTCTGTCGTGTTCTTTAAGTGGCCAACTCTTGTGGGCGAATTGGAGTGCTACGAATTCATCCAAACTATGCCAGGAAACAGACTAGTGAGAGTGGAGATCTGTTTAGGAGCATACTTTTGAGGCATCAGTAGTCCTTCACGGAGCTGACAGGAGATGTCTGAGATGACCCCTTCAAATGCACCCACACTCTCTTTTTGGATCTCCTTGAATGGAAATCTAGCAATCCAAAACAAACAGAAGAACAGAAAGAAAGAAATATGAGGTTAGGAGATCCGCCTGGGTGGGCTGGGGCAAAGGCATGAGTAAACAGACACCATACAAAGGGAATACAAAGGGAACGGAGTAGGATGGGGAAGAAGAGCCTTTGTCCTGTAGTAGACGAAAAAAAATCGATGATGGTACTGTGGTTTGAAGGCGTGTTGGTCATTAATGTACACGTTGCTTATGTAATTACGTAGGGAAATATGGTTTATTCCAGTTGTAATTAAAACAGTAGCTCAGTTGTACAATATAGTGGTTTTTATCCCAATTTTTCTACTAATGTTTACACTGTAGTTTACCATAACATACTGTACGTGATTATTTTTTTTTCTTATCTATTATACATGCACTTACTTTATTACCGCTGTCGTTATCAGATTGGTTCAGTTGCAGTGAGAGTACTGAAAGGTTAAGGGAAGATTCACTTGTTGTTGAATTGAAAGGTCTGTGATTCCTCCAAACTCTACCAGAAAACAACCAACCTTAATGTTGCTTTAATGAGGGATCTGTTTCGTGGCATTGTTTGTAGTTACCAATAGCCCACCATTTTACCCTCAAGTGCACCATTTTACCCATCATTTTACCCTCAAGTGCACCATTTTACCCATCATTTTACCCTCAAGTGCACCATTTTACCCTCAAGTGCAC
Source organism: Petrolisthes manimaculis (assembly GCA_034508575.1). Taxonomy (NCBI): domain Eukaryota; kingdom Metazoa; phylum Arthropoda; class Malacostraca; order Decapoda; family Porcellanidae; genus Petrolisthes; species Petrolisthes manimaculis. The sequence goes on along the minus strand of JAWZYT010003945.1, from coordinate 30,796 downwards.
CATTTTACCCTCAAGTGCACCATTTTACCCTCAAGTGCACCATTTTACCCTCAAGTGCATCTCCTGTTTAGTCTAAGCACTATAGCTGTACTATAACTCGACTTTTAAGGTTCATTTGGTTTGTCACTTCGATAACGTTCGGACCAACACTGTCTTGAGCACAAACATAACCTTTGGCACATCTCGTTTTTCTTAAGTGCATCAGCGCTCAATAAAGTTTACTACACTATCAATTGTATATAAAATAGGTTATAAAAACAAACACGTAGTAAGCGGCATCTTTGTCCTTGTGATCACTTCTACTCCCCATTCACCACCTTCTCTGATTCTTACCAGCCTCTTCAAGGAAAAATACTTCTCTCTCTCACCCTCTTCCCATCTCTAACACTCTCTTTATAATTACTTGTCTGTGTATCCAGGCAGTAATTAAGTCATTTGTAGACTGTAATGTTCAGTAATTAACAAAGCAAATAGTAAGTATTAGTTGACAAATGAAACTGTTTTAAAAGACTATCTAATGATCAACGTTAATAATTTCAGTTTATGACAGGACATTTTACCGAAAAGCATTTTATTATTATTTTTCGTAAGTTAATATCAAACGAGTATACTCATACAAAGCCTTGTATCAAAAGGAGTCGAGGTATTTTGCCTGACACGCGACACAGATTAAGGACTTGGGTTCGTGTAGGAGAATTGGAGGCTTCTGATTCCTCCTGACTATGCCAAGAAACACGCTCCTTCCCTGTAGAGGTGGTGTTTCGTGACAATATTTGAAGGACTCGGTTTACCTCCAATTCCCTGACTATAATATCACAGAGTCCCTTAAATAATAATGTGTGTTTTATAAAGTTTGTAATATGTAAGTGTCCAGTTTCCTTTGTTTTCCTGGAATATATTGTTCTTGGTATCGTTCCCTCTCCTCCCTCTCAGCTCTCCCTCCACTCTTCCTCCCTCTCAGCTCTCCCACCCTCTCTCCATTCTTCCTTCCTATCCTTCCCTCCCACTCAGCTCTCCCACACTCCCTCCATTCTTCCTTCCTATCCTTCCCTCCCACTCAGCTCTCCCACACTCCTTCCATTCTTCCTCTCTATCCTTCCCTATCCTTCTCCCTCTCTCCTCTCTCCATTCTTCCTTCCTAAACCTCCCTCTCCTTCTCCCTCCCTCCTCTCTCTCCTTCTTCCCCTGTCGACTCGGTTCAAGATATTTGCATTCGAGAAAGAAATGTGACTTAGAGAATTGTTTTTCATGTTGTAAGCGACTTGCAAATTAGAGGACCCGTCTCTCTTCATGATAGAAATTATTATCAGGGCGTGGGTGTGTTGTGTGTATCTAGATGGGGGCGTGGGTGTGTTGTGTGTATCTAGATGGGGGCGTGGGTGTGTTGTGTGTATCTAGATGAGGGTGTGTTGTGTGTATGGGTGTGTGAGTGTGTTGTGTGTATCAGGGTGTGGGTGTGTTGTGTGTATCAGGGTGTGAGTGTGTTGTGTGTATTTTCCAGACATTCACTTGCCTCTTCCTCTTCATTGCTTGTGTTGCAAGACTCGACCAGACTTGTGGTGTGTGTATGTGTGTGTGTGTGTGAGTGAAGAGATTATCTTTTAGTTGTACACACACACACACAGGCACATTCAGTTACATCATACACATAGTAATACTCATATACAGTCTCTCTCTCTCTCTCTCTCTCTCTCTCTCTCTCTCTCTCTCTCTCTCTCTCTCTCTCTCTCTCTCTCTCTCTGATCGTAACCTATCCACTCTACAATAGCAATGGTAATGAGACTTTAAATTTGAGCCCAACAGTGTAATTACCTCACCAGTTACTGCTTATTCATGAAACAAAATATATGTTTGCTTTATATAGTATTATGATTTATGCAACTCCCCTCTCACTAATATTTTTTGTTAATTTTGTAGTTCAGGGGAGGGGAAATCGTGATGGTGGTGGGGGGGGAGGGGGGAAGGAAGGAAAGAGGAAGGGGGAGACATTCAACCAGTGAAATATTTTACCTATAAATATATGAACCAAAATCTAGTTCTGTGTACACATGCTCATTATTTTATCTCCCCACAGCACACACACACACACACACAACACACACACACACACACACACACACACACACACACACACACACACACACACACACACACACACACACACACACATACACACACACACACAACTACAAAAAAAAAAAAAAGGTGCACGCATTTACTGTGGATTTTTAATTAATCGAACGCGTTCCAAAAAAGGCGATAAACATATATTAATTTAATTTGGAAATGTTTACGGGAATATTGGCAGTAGTTTGGGCCCGGGGTTAGTTGGTAATGAGGAAGGAGGAGGTGAGGAGTGACACTGAGTTACATTTTACCATTTTACACAATTCACTTTTAATCGTTAAACAAAAAAGGAAAGTGTAGGTATTAAAAGAAGTTGGTAAAGCTTAGATATATTTTGCTGTACTCTCTAGATAGATAGTGATAGTTAGATAGAAATAGATAGATATATAGATAGATAGAAATAACGATAGATAGACAGATATAAATAGCTAGATAGAATGATTCGAAACTTCAATATGTGACGGTGTTAGAAGGAATAAATAATGATGATTTTTAAGGAGTAACACATTAAAAAAAACATAACGCCAAAACAAGTAACTCTAAGCAAGAGAAACACATTTAAAATCAAGTAATTCTAAACAACTAACGAAGAGATTGTCAAAAAGAAACACAATTAAAAACATTAAAAAAAAAAGCAAATCTAAGCAACTAACTCAGAGATTGACCAAGGAGAAACACAATTTATAAAAAAACATAACACGAAAGGGAAAAAATCAAAACAAAAAGAAACTCTACTTCAACACAAAACAAAAAGAAACTCTACTTCAACACTCATTCACAACCTCGGAAAATCCTGGCTGGCGAGAGGACCGGTGCAAAATTCGATTACCCGATTAGATCTTGCTTGGGGAGATGTGGGAGAGGGAGAGAGGGAAAAAAGAAAATACGAGGCCTGGGTGGATGGATGGATGGATGGATAGATGGATAGATATTCAGAGGAGATGGATTGAAATTTGGAGTGCAAGGATTGTATGTGTGTTTGTGTGTGTGTGTGTGTGTGTGTGCCTGTGTTCTTGTGAGTTTGTGTGTGTGTGTGTGTGTGTGTGTGAACGTGTTTGTGCGTTTGTGTGTGTGTGTATGTGTGTGTGTGTATTTCCTCTTTATATCAAAAGGGAATGTGTGTATAGTTACGTGTAAGTCTCTGTGTGTGTATACGTGTGTGTGTATATGTGTGTATGTGTACGTATATTGCTTCGCTGTTGTATAATCTAGTTTCCTTTCAAGTTCAATTAAGGGGAGAAAGAGAGAGGGGGAGGAGATAGTGGAAATAGGCAGAGTGAAAAAAGTGAACAGAATGGGAAAAGTTAAAATTTGTAGCAACGGAGAGAGAGAGAGAGAGAGAGAGAGAGAGAGAGAGAGAGAGAGAGAGAGAGAGAGAGAGAGGAGAGAGGATTGCGCCAGAGATAAATGTAAAGACAAGACCGAGGGAAATATTGCGTGCAAGAAGAATGGAAGACACAGCTGACCAGGGAAATAGACTCGTGGAAATATATACTGTTGTTCCCCGCCACACGTCTGTCTGAATCTTCTTCTTTTCAAGGGGAGAAATTCGTGAGGGTCGATTGGAAGGCTACTGAAACCTCCAAACTAACTATATAGATCACCAAGGTAGCAGATCCCATATTGGGTAACATTGAGAGGATTAATTTTGTAGTAGTGGTGGCGGTGGTAGTGGTAGTGGTAGTGGTGGTAGTGGTAGTGGTAGTGGTGGTAGTGGTAGTGGTAGTGGTGGTAGTGGTAGTGGTAGTGGTAGTAGTAGTAGTGGTACTGGTGGTAGTAGTGGTAGTGGTAGTAGTGGTAGTGGTGGTGGTGGTAGTGGTAGTGGTAGTGGTGGTAGTGGTGGTGGTAGTGGTATTCCTCCTCGACGTTTCCCCTGGGGTCCAAATTGAACCTCATCTCGGGGCGGTAAGCTGTTTTCCGCCGCATTACCGCGCCAGATTTACACACGCCACCACACCATGTATTCATTTATCTATTTATTTTTGTATTTATTTATTATATTTTGTACCCACCTACGCCTCTTTCACTCACCATTTGACAAGATTTTCCCTCGGAGTTTGTCGTTTGGTTTATGTTGTGGACTCTTAACTGTGATCTATATGTAACATTAAAATTGGTACATAGATATATTTTTTCCCTGCGTATTATTATTATTATTATTGTTATTATTATTATTATTATTATTATTATTATTATTAGTAGTAGTAGTAGTAGTAGTAGTAGTAGTAGTAGTAGTAGTAATTATTATTATTATTATTATAGTCTGATGTAATATATTCTACAGTGTCAAATAAACAACTATAGTTCGCGTATCCATGAATTTATCTCTGGATTATATAGATATAAGACTCTGCTTCGTTTAGGTGGCAAATTTCCTGTCCATCAGAAGTGCTTACTCTTGGTGACGTCACATCCGTCCTTCCAGCTGATTGGTCGAGTCAGTCTGGTCGTCGCCTCCTGGACCAATCACCGGCCAGCGTGAGGGGATGAGATCATTTGCCGGGAGATGGGAAAATGTGTCACCCATCTTAACCTAATTTTTTCCAAGGCTCCCTAAAAACGACCCTCCAAAATTGTCTGTTAGTGAAGAAGGCAGTGCACTCGTGATACAACATTTCTGACCAGAGTGTGTGTGTGTGGTAGGAAGCTTCGAATTACACATTTTATTACACATTTCCCCACCCAGTACACCTATAGAGGCTGAGATCGAATGTAAGGTATGTGTGTGTGTGTGTGGTGCCTGCCGTTCGTCTCTCGTCAGAAATTACGTATCACGAGTGTACAGTTTTGGTGGTAAATGTGGAGCAACTGATTCCTCCAAACTATTCCAAGCAACAGGTCACCATTACTTTTGTTCATTTGGTCCTGTTTCCTGGCTTACTTTGGGGGAATCAAGGCACTCCAATGTGACAAAAGTGAATTACCCCCTTAATTAATAGATTTTCAAATACCGTAAGTCCGTCTCATCCCAATCCAAAAACAACATTACGGTCCTTAAAAATAATACACTACGGAAATACACTGTCTAATTCATTACGGATATTACACATGAGAGTTAAACTAATATTATGACTAGTTTTTGGTGCATATAATTCCCACAAGTAGATATTCAGGTTGATATATTATTTGTTTTTATTTTTCAAGTTAATAAGGGAAAGATTATCCTTGACGTGAACAGTTATTTCCACAAGAGTTAAAGAGAAGTCACTCCTGTTATGAGTACTGTACAGGAAACACAGTTAATACCACAACACTATGGTATCTTTTCCTCTACCAGCGGCCTCTCATAAGTTAGAATCACTCACGTATATAATCAAAATAATATAAAAATCCACACCCAAACCACGGCCCCACCAACACCATATATTTACCAGTAGTCAAGAGGTCCATTTTTCACACCTCACCAAACGATCGTGCCTTAAACCTCCCAGGGAAGGCTCAGACACCAAACCAAACAACATTCTATCACACAGATTTACAACAACAAGACGCTATATACAGTAATCCCTTCGCTACCTGCCCCGCTTTGTATTTATGAATGGGATAATAAACTTGTCTACACATTGAGGGGCTACGTATGTATGTACAGTACACACTTGGATATCATAATAGTTCCTAGCCCATGAAGCTGAGTCGAACCCAAGTCTGAAGCAGGCGGTTTCTGGACGA
>JAWZYT010003945.1:7500-22500 GCA_034508575.1 Petrolisthes manimaculis | reverse complement strand
GCCAGACAAATCTAATTAAGTTAGTTCATTAGCACAATATACAAACACAATTATTTCATTAACGTGGTAAATAGCACCTCATTTCCCTCATTAACGCCATGAATAGTTGGTCATTTGACATTATCGAAACATCAGCTGGGATTATATCTACGGAATATATAATTTCCGAAGAAGGTTATTGGTCAAAATGACAAATGTATAGAGGAAGTTATCATAAATTATTATAGATAAAATTTGATCATACTCTATACTCTGCATACATTAATCTGAGATCATAATTCTTACCGCTCTGGTTTTCTAGTTCTAAATGTAACTGTTGTAAATCATGTCTCAGTTACTATGCTTTATAATATATGGGAAGACTCAACATAATAAAGTGTCCAGTTGAAGGAAAAGTTAACAGACTGGGGTAGGATGGAGTTGTTGAGTTTACATGTATGGGAAACCTCAACAAATACAGTGTTAATTTAAGGGGAAGGATGCCTGTCTGGTATATATGGAGGGTAATACTATAATGGAGCGGAAACAACTCTTTATTCCCTTGACAGAGTGAGAGGAAGGTACTGTCCAGGAGACTTGATGTGGTCAGTGTCGCTACCTCACTTGTCTTCATTACCAAACCACCCTGTCTCCTGCCTTGGCCCCCTCCTCTCCTGACCACCCATACACCCTCCTATCCTGCCCTGCCCTGCCCTGCCCTGCCCTGCCCTCCCCTGCCACCCACCCACAACCCCTACCCCCACCTCCATCTTCTGTCATCTCCTGTCTCCTGTTCTGTATCTGGCCACCCACCAGTCTTCTGTCCTCTTTCGGTCTAGTTTTCCCTGGACATCCAATCATCTCATTTTTCGTATGTATTCCAAAACGCTAATTTATTATTTTCAGATTTTTGTCCACTCTATTCTATCCTGACTTCCTTTCTCTTATATTCCAACCACCGTTCAAACCACGACCTGTTGACATATACTAAAATCTTTGAATCTTTTGATGATTTTGAAGAAATAATTTGCCTCTAAATTTGGCCATTGAGTGTGGTAGACATAATTGTTCATAATTACACTAAATTTTCGTTAACTTTCAATGTTTATCAAATGTCTTTGCTTAACTGAATGACTCACATAACAAAATTTACAAGAATAATAATTGCCATTAACTGTTAAATATTCTTCGTCATAATGCAGTAGTACCTAATCTTTGTGTTAATATATATAAAGTTTAAAAAGTGAACGATATTAAAATGTCCAGAATATAATGGAAAAAAGATTAGCAACGGTAGGTGGATAACACGGAAGTGAAGGCAATTCTATATACACAAGAATACACAACACTGAGGGAAGCGGCAACGAAGGCAGGGTAAAAAAGACTATAGAGTAAAGCCTGAGCCAGCCAGCCGACACGCCCGTCCCGACTCCCCTAAACTCTTTCATTTGTGGTGTATATCGTGACGAGGCAGCAGGGGTTCATGCCGCAAGTTGTCAGCCACATCGATTATCTCGTCAGACACGGTGGCACTCGCTGGCCAAGAGAACGTTTTGCTGAACACACACACGACGACGGAGGCACAGACGTAGCAAGGGGCGAGGGCGAGGGCTGACGTGTGGGGTAAGGGTTGACGTGTGGGGCTAGGGCTGACGTGTGGGGCGAGGGCTGACGTGTGCATGCAGTGAGTGAAAGTGTGTCGTTGCATGCATGGGACCAAAGGGAGAGAAAGAATGAATGGTGTACAAAGATGTGCAGGTATGGAATGGAATGTGAAGAGAAAGGAAAAAAAATGTGCTAGGATGTTATAGGTATGGGATGTGAAGAGAAGGTATTAAAGGAAAGAAAGGATGCTAGGATTTGAAGTGGTGATGAATTAGGATGTGGAATGAGGAGCTTATGAAGGAATGGGATGAGGAATGTTAAAATATAGGATTAGTAAGTAAGGGAAAAATAAGTGTGTGTATGTGTGTGTGTGTGTGTACCGGGGATAAGATGGAGTAGTAGTGGCCTCGGATGGAGTGGTGGTGGTGGTGGTGGAGTGAGTGATGAGGATAGAGAGGAAGTCTGAGTGAAATGAGCCTTATAAACGATGAAGTGAGGGAGAAGAGAATGTGATGATGATGATGATGGATGAGGTTTCATAAAGTACTGGTAAAGAGAAGTGCAGGGAGGAGAGTGATGGAGGAGGGAAGATGCATGGCTGGCGAGGGATGGAGGGGAAAAAAATAAATAAAGATACCCCACAAGTTAAGCTGTTTACGATACAGTTGTGTTGCTTGACCACTCACCTCCTTGCTCTATCACTCATTTAAGGGGGTGTGGGAGTAGGGGGACAGGTTTGGGGTTAGGGGGTGCTTGTGAAGTAGTAGAGCAAAAAAAAAAAAAAAACAGTAGGAGTACAGATACAAGAACAAACCAATGACCGTCCGTGTGGTCTAATCTCAAGTGGTAATGGTGTAATGATACGCTCCAGAAATACACACATACACACACACACACACACACACACACACACATACACACACACACATACACTTGCCCAGCACTCTTAATTAAAGGGGGAAGTTCTGTGTTGGTAATTCTGGAGCAACTAAATCCTCCAAACTATTTCAAGCGACAACAGAACACCATTATTTTTGCTCTTCTGGTTCTGTTTCCCAGCATACTTTGGAGGCATCATGGCACTCCAATGTAACAACAGATAATTTACCCCCTTAACCCACTCGGCAGTCCCGTGGGAGGCCGTCCACTTGTCCCTTCTCTCAGGAAAAAATAAAAATAAAACTGTGCTGCACGAAGAGAGAAAAATTCATATCCCCAGTGTCTAGCAATTGTCTGTTTGGATTAATACTCTTTTGTCTTTCACAGATACATCTTCCCATCTCGGATTTGGTGAGTACCGTACATGCTTTCCATTTCTTTTTGGTTCTTTATGTTGCCTTAATTGTGGAAACTGGTAGATCCGTGTGGTGACTGACAACACAACCTCGACTGACTGACAACACAACCACAACTGACTGACAACACAACCACAACTGACTGACAACACAACCACGAATGACAACACAACCACGACTAACTGACTGACAACACAACCACACCAAGAGCCTCCAGTGCCACCCAGGACGAGGCACTCTGGTCCCTGGTGGCACTCAGACCATTCCCCTCCATTTCCTGCACGCGGCCTCACTTTAAACATCACACTGGCACCGGATAATTCAGACCACAAGAACGGGCGTTATTATCAAGCATGACAGCCATATAAGCGGAAATAACAGGGTATTCTCATGTATGTGTGTTCTCTCCTCCTCTCCCCATCTTACTATATTATTATGTCTCTCTTATTCTTCCCTCCTTCTCTTCGTTCTATTTTTATTCTCATGTCTGTATGTTCCCTCCTCCTACCATCTTACTATATTATCATGTCTTTCTCTTTTTCATCCCTCCTTTTCTTCGTTCTATTTTTATTCTTATGTCCGTCTGTTCCCTCTTCCCTCCGTTTCCTCCTCCATTATATTATATTCTCATGTGTCTCACTTCTTCTTCTTCATACTCACATATCTCTCCTCTCATTCCTCCTTTTACTCATTATTCCTATGCCTCTCTCGTCCCTCCTCCACCTCTCTCTCTCTCTCTCTCTCTCTCTCTCTCTCTCTCTCTCTCTCTCTCTCTCTCTCTCTCTCTCTCTCTCTCTCTGTTTATTGGCTTTATCTCACCTGCGTGCTCTTCTTCTCTTCTTCCCTTGGTCGGTTCACAGCTGTGCGCGAGACGCCATCCACTTCCCTTCCAGACCACTTTTACCTTAACTTCCCCCTTCCCTAAGGACCATTTTACTTTTAGATTATGGTCGGTAACTGGGGATTAGTGGGGGCAACACCGTATTATACTTGGTAGACACGTCACGTTGTTATAAGGCAAGGAGGGGAAGCGAGGAAGTAGGGAGTCGTGAAGAGAAGGGGGGAGGTAAGGAAAGGCAAGGAGAGGAGGCAAGGAGGGGAGGCAAGTGTGTAGTGTAGGGAGTTGTGGAGAGAAGGGAGGTAAGGAAAGGCAAGGAGGGGAGGCAAGGAGGGGAGGAAAGGAGGGGAGGAAAGGAGGGGAAGCGAGGAAGTAGGGAGTCGTGAAGAGAAGTGGGGAGGTAAGGAAAGGCAAGTGTATAGTGTAGGGAGTTGTTATGAGAAGTAGACGAAGGAGGGAGGGAAGGAGGGAGGGAGGGAAGGAGGGAGGGAGAGACGAAGGTGGAAAACTAAAGAAGAGACGCAAGAAAAAGTGAAGAAGGGTTGTGTAAAAGGGAGGGAGAAGAGAGGAGGGAAGGGTCCACTGTAAAAAGTAAAATAGTTAGACGGTTATTTATAGGATATGCATGTTGAGAGAGAGAGAGAGAGAGAGAGAGAGAGAGAGAGAGAGAGAGAGAGAGAGAGATGAAGAGTGTGATAGAGAGAGAGAGAGAGAAAGAGAGATAGAGAGATGAAAGGTGTGAGAGTGAGAGGAAGAGTGTGAGAGAGTGAATAAGAGAGGGTGGAGAGGCAGGAGTGAGACCAGAATGTGTATAGGCAGGCACCTTGTAATAGCCATGCCAGGGGGAAAGGGTTGGCTGACTGACTGACTGACTGGCTGGTTGGTGTACAAACGTCGAGGGAATCTGGACAGGAATGGGAGTGTGTTTGCAGACCGAGGTAATGATCCAACTACTGACGTGAGTGAAGGAACGAACATACACGGAACTGAGGAAGTATATAAAAGGGAAGGGGAGTTTATTTTTAAAGAGGAAAATATGAACTATACTCTCTCGTTTTTTTTTTTTTTTTTTTTCATGTCTACAATACCTTGGGAAAAATATATTATGATGTTGATTAATCTTATTCACTTTTTTTTTTTTTTTTTTTTTTGTATAGTGTTCATTTAGTGTTTCTTTTCATTTGACATTTTTTTTTCTATTCTCCTTTTCTAGCAGATTTTTTTCTGTTCATTACTATCTAAGTCTTTTATTACTCTACACTTTCATTTATCCAAAGCATTACTGTATGTTTTTTTGCGTTACCAATCGTCCTTTCTCTTCCTTTACCCCTTCCCTGCCATCCTCACATTCACCTCATACACTCCCTATTCCCATCAACAAGCAGAGGCCCTCATTACTGCCCATTCACTACCGTACACACACACACACACACACAGAGAGAGAGAGAGAGAGAGAGAGAGAGAGAGAGAGAGAGAGAGAGAGAGAGAGAGAGAGAGAGAGAGAGGAATAGTTTTGTCTGGTCGTCAGGAAAGCACAAGCATATATATATATATATATATATATATATATATATATATATATATATATATATATATATATATATGTGTGTATGTGTGTGTGTGTGTGTGTGTGTGTGTAGGGAACCAATCGGCAAACGACGGTCGGCAGGGATTGGTTGGTTGGTTGGTTGGTTCTGAGTTCATTTCATTGTGACGCCGTGATCCTCTCAGCGCCGGACCATGGGGACACACACACACGCACACACACACACACACACACACACATCACAAGCACGCACACACACACACACATTCACCTCCGCAGGCACGCACATACACACACACATACAGACACTCATCTCCGCACACACACAGACACACATACTGTACACACACCCACACTAACAGCACATCTGGCAATCATTAACCCATATACACCACATTTACTTAACGTTGTGTATCTTATTAAACCAAAAATTATAAAAAAAAATTAGGGAATATGTTTAATTAATAATTAGTAAAACAATAGTGATGAAGAAAAGAACATGATAATTATATACCAGTATTATATTATGTAAGGATTTTTATACAGATGTGTGCTTCGATGTAGTAAATATTATTCTAAAAAATCAGAGGTAAAATTTTTATAATATGTTTCGTTGTGACGTCAAAAAGAGGATGTTGTGGAAACGAGGATGAAAATATCGGTAATGAATTAAGTGGAAAATCTCTTGTTGGTGAATTGGAAGGTCTGTGATTCCTCCAAACTATGCCACGAAACACAAGAAACTCCCTATTAGTACTGTACCATTGAGGGTTTCTGTGTCCTGGTATAGTTTGGAGGAATCAGTAGCCTTCCAATTTACCAACCCGAAAATCTCCCCTTAAAGGCATGCGGTAAAAAATGATAAGTGACAAGGGGAGGAAGTGAAGGGGGGAATGTTGACACAGATGAAAGAGGGAGATAAATTGAGGGGAGGGAGGGGGGGAGAGGGGGTCTTCCGGTTGGTGGTGGGGGGGGGGTTGAGATAGGGGGAAGGCCAGGTGGATGGAGGGAATGGACAGGAGAAGGAGAAAATAGGACAGGAATGGATAGCAAAGAGAGAAGTGGAGGAGGCTAAAGAGAAGAACAAGAAAATGAAAAATGGGAAATGATTAAAGGAAGAAAGGTTTGGAGAAAATATGAAAATGAAATGAGAATAGAAAAGGAGAGTACAGAAGGACAAAAGGAGAGAGAGAATGGAGAAATAGAAGTTTGGAGAGTAAATGAGACTATAGGAAATAAGGCGAAGGGAGGAGAGGTGAATAGAAAGAGAAATTAAGAGAGAACAAAAACAGAAGAAAGAAGGGAGAGAGAGGAGAGGAAAAGGAGATTAATTATGAAAGAACACTGTACAAGGAAAGAGTACGTGTAGGGGAAAAGCAAATGTGAAGAATAGTGCAAAATAAATTGGAAGAGAGCAATGTATAGATGAGAGGATTGAAAAAGAGAATGAGAAATGGGAGGAAAGTAGAATGATTTGGTATGGGCGTGGTCAACACTTAATAGGAAGAAATATATGATTGTGAGGGTAAGGGATTTTGAGGGTAAAAACTTGTGTGAGGGTAAGGGATTTTGAGGGTAAAAACTTGTGTGAGGGTAAGGGATTGTGAGGGTAAAAAGCTCTTGTTCAGTGAGACACAGAGGTATACATACAGGCATTTTCACAAACACACATACTTGAGGCTAACACACAACTGTACCGTATATATATGTACAATACTCTAACTGTATAACACACATATTTAGCGTACACACACGCACACACACACACACACACACACACACACACACACACACACACACACACACACACACACACACACACACACACACACACACACACACACGTGCAGCAGATTGACAAAATAAACTATATAATTGATTGATGAGTTTAGACAGGAACTTGTTACACTTCTGAAACAGCGAGAGAAATTGGGTTTCCAGAGCGACCTGATAAAATAGTTTCAGACTAAAGACTATTAATATACAGGATGTAGGACGGAGGGTAAAAAAGAATATATATATATATATATACATACATATAAGAGGAGGATAGGAAGAGCAAGGATGAAAAGAATGGATTCAATTTGGAGGGCAGGAGCAGGGCAGGAGGAAGGGCGTGAGAGATATGGAACCCTCTGTGCAAAAAGGTGGTGGGGAGGAGAGCCGAAGAGAGAGAGAGAGAGTATAGACTATGAAAAGCTGGACCATGCAGGGTAAGGGAAAGGGAAAGGAAGGGAAGGGGCCTAGGCTGTGTAGGGAGGAATCTAGTGTGTAATATGAAAAGGAAATAAAAGGAAAGGTTGGCATTCTCTGCTGGCACTGGGAATATTTTCTGTGTGTGTGTGTGTGTGTGTGTGTAGTAGTAGTAGTAGTAGTAGTGGTTCCTTGAGGTAAAGTAGCGTAAGTATTGTACATTTGTCGAATACAATAATACCGTGTGTGCCTATCCACTTTCTTGTTATTGTTCTTGACACACACACACACACACACACACACTACTCTCCCGTCACAATATCCTACACACGGACCGGACATGAGCTCACAAACTATAAACACCACCCACTCGGCACGGAACACACACACACACACACACACACACACACACGTTCATATATTCGCACATGTACACATCACGTACCGCAAATACAAGCATGCAACTCCCTCCCTGCCCCGACCCCCACCACTTACCCCATTCCCCCCCCCCCATGACACACCCAGACATCAAGCCCAACCGTGTGTGTGTGTGTGTGTGAGAGAGAGAGAGAGAGAGTGAGAGTGCGTGTGTGTGTGTGTGTGTATGTGTGAGAGAGAGAGAGAGAGAGAGACAGAGAGAGAGAGAGAGAGAGTGCGTATGTGTGTGTGTGTGGGTGTGTGCAGCTGAACTCGTCAAGTGTGTATCCATCATACCCCAACACGCACCTCAAGTGGATTTTGTTCAAGGTTCACGTATATTCCCAGAAAATGGTAGTATATTTCTGGAAGAGGGGAGAGGAAGGAAGGGAATAATGAGAAAGGGATAGGGGGAAGAAGAAAGGGAAAGGGAGGAAGAAACCTGGCCGAGAAGGAAGGGATGGGTTATAAGGGGAAAGGTAAGAGGAAGAGGTTGAGAGGTTAAGAAATGAAACGTTGGAATGAAGTGACGAGGTTGAGGTGAGGAGGTGATTGAGAGGGGAGGGGAGGGGGAGGGGTTTGGGGGTTCTAAGGGGGGTCGGGGGTGGGGGCAGTCCATTAACACAGAGCGTGCAAATTAAAGGGTCGCCTGTGCAAAATAAACTTCAAAGGGGTGGAGGTGATTTTTTTTGTTTTGTTTTTTATTGTGTTTTTTTATTGTGTATGTGTGTGTGTATGTGATTTTGTGTTTGTGTGTGTTTATTGTGTGCGTGTTTGTGTGTATGTGTGTGTTCTTTCCATATACACACACTCTGGTACGGTATTTATAGTATACAACACGTGTAGATGTTTAGTATGTGCGTGTGAATGTACGTCATGTGCGTGCCTGTTCCCCCTCCCCCCCCCTCTAACTACCAGTACTATTCCCATTCATCTATAAAGGGTAGTTATTAGTGTGTAAGTTGTGGTGTGTGCATGTGTGTATGTATGTACAGTTGGACACAGGAATTGGTGGTACAGCCCAGGTGAAAGATACTTGTCCCATTTGAGTAACCATGGGTGTCTATTATCAGGTACTTGCTTTTTATTACCATCCTCAATACTGACTTCTGCCCCTGATGGTGTCTCCTAGTTGTTGGCACTAAGGAACTTGATATTGGGAGACATTGACCATCTTTCACTTGGGCTGTACCACGAATTCCTGTGTCCAACTGTACGTCTACATGACCTCTACTGCTTCTTATACTAGTAGTGTGTGTGTGTGTGTGTGTTTTGAGGTGTACGTATGATAATGTTTGTGTAAATAATGTTATACACATATGGTACAGGTTATGTATATGGGATGTGCAGGAATGTGTGTGTTGAGTCTGTGTGCTCGTGTGTGTTTACGTAAAAAATATTGGTATTCATAATTAGTGGGTTTGTAGAAGGGGAGGAGAAGGTAAATGTATAGTGTGATGGAAAGGGAAGAGGGGAAGAAATTGCGAGAGAAGGTAAAGAAAGGGGACTGAAAAGGGAAAGAAAGAGGACTGAGAAGGGAAAGAAAGGGGACTGAGAAGAGAAAGAAAGGGGACTGGAAAGGGAAAGAAAGGGGACTGGGAAGGAAAAGAAAGGGGAGTGGGAAGAGAAAGAAAGGGGACTGAGAAGGAAAAGAAAGGGGACTGAGAAGGGAATATGATGGTAAAATCAATCCTCTTACAAGTGGTAAAGTTGTGAACATAGGAAACAATATCTAAATTTTCTTTTCTTTCTGTAAATCGCAAATGTATTGGTATCAGATGAAATATACACATGTCTATATCGACTCAGTAAATGTACAGTAAAATTTATATAATAGTACATTTTATAGTAAATTAATAGCTTTCTTTAGCGATGGTATGGGGAGATGATATGGAAACTAAGGAAGGAAAGGTAAAACATGATGGTAAGTTAAGAT
The DNA here is from genome assembly GCA_034508575.1 of Petrolisthes manimaculis. Lineage (NCBI taxonomy): Eukaryota > Metazoa > Arthropoda > Malacostraca > Decapoda > Porcellanidae > Petrolisthes > Petrolisthes manimaculis. The sequence goes on along the minus strand of JAWZYT010003945.1, from coordinate 12,691 downwards.
AATGTAGGTTACATAATATAAACAACTGCAGGAGGAAGGAAGGAGGAACAGGGAGATGGTACGGTACGAGGAAAGACAAATGAGACAACAAGAAGAGAGAGAAATGACAATCACTGTCTCACAAGTAGTCAGTCAATAAATTAATACTCCTCTAACGTCATTCACTGTCAGGTTAGTTTACATAATGTTAATCTGGCTACTACTACTACGTCATGTAACCTGAGCCTCACTCACACAAAACAATTTTATTTTTTATATATCTGGCCATCCCTTCCTGGCTGACTGTCTCCCACTTCTTCCCTCCCACCTCCTTTTGCTATGCCACGCCCACGTTTTACAGCTGGAATTTTTTTTTCAGGTGGAATTTTTTTTTCAGGTGTTAATTTTTTTAGGTGGAATTTTTTTTCAAGTTTACTATGTTTTATTAACATCATATTATTATTTTTGTTATTATTAAATTATTTTATTTACTTATTTATTTATATTAATGAACTGTGATGAAATTCTCACTGTGGTTGGCAGTCATCTTGGATACTGAAAAATGTTCAACATTGTCCATCTGGCCTCCATCACAATTCGACTCAGGACTTCAGAAATATACAAAATCAGTGATTAAATCTTATATATCTTCTAGTGCCAGGTTCTACTTAACCAACGCTCGGACTACCAGAGGAATGAGTGAGGAGGAGGAGGAGTGAGTGAGGAGGAGGAGGAGTGAGTGAGTGAGGAGGAGGAGGAGGAGGAGGAGGAGTGAGTGAGTGAGGAGGAGGAGTGAGTGTGAGGTGTGTCCAGGCTGTCACACTGCTCATTAACTAGACGTGATAAATGGTGGGGAAACATTAAAACGTGTTTATTCCGACTCCACCTTCCATTATCCCACGCTGAGCCACCCACCCACACCATGGAGGTTATGACCCTACAGTGGTATAGCCAGAAAATAGGACATAAACGAGTCCTTCAAATATTACCACGAAACACCACCTATATGGAAGGAGCTTGTTTCGTGGCATAATCAGGAGGAATCAGGAGCCTCCAAATTCTCGTACACGGTCACTGGGTCTTTATTTAAGTAAGTATGTAAGCAATAGGAGGAAATTCACTGGACGTCTTATTTTATGTGTGTACAGTAAGTAACTCATCACTGACATGTTCCTCTCTCTCTCTCTCTCTCTCTCTCTCTCTCTCTCTCTCTCTCTCAACAAACAAGTGTAAAAAAATTCCTGTGGTGAGATGAAATATGAAAAATCTGTTTACTTATGCATTATTTAAACTAACTGAAAAAACTAATACGACAGAATACTCAACATTTTTTTTTTTTTTTGCGTGTCTCGACTTCAAAGTTGTAGTAAATAAGTTTCAATTGTTTTCAGTCTTTATCTTATTTTCGTACGACCGTGCCTTAAAAAAAAATCTTATGGGGTCTGTGGTCGTGTATGAGGCCTGGTCGGTGGCTTCTGATTCCTCCTGACTATATGCCACGAAACAAGCTCCTTCAATATGGGTGAGTGTTTCGTGGCAATATTTGAAGAACTCGCTAACCTCCAATTTATTTTCTGACTGCATTACACGGGGTCCCTTAAATTTCAGAAGAGCTGGATGTTTGTCACTGTATCTCGATTAACTACAGACGAGATATTTATTCACCCTAGAAGAACCAGGAGGAACACGAGTGAATAAAATACAAACTCGGTTCTATATTTCTCTCTCTCTATTTTTAATCAGAAAAGATAAAGGGCTTAGGTATCTATCACGAGATTCACGTTGCCTTTTCCTGAATAAATATATATATATTTTTTTTTTGTTCTCCCACTGGACATAGGCGTTACACACACACACACACACACACACACACACTCACACACACACACACACACACACACACACACACACACACACACACACACACACACACACACACACACACACACTATTCTAACTTTTATTTATGGGAGTTGCTCACTAATTTATTCTCTCATATATTATTTACTTACTCATTTATCTTCTCATACATTATATTTTTGTCGTGTATGAGACTTGGGGACTTCTGATTCCTCCTGACAATGCCACTAAACAAGCTCCTTCCCTACAGGTAGTGATTCGTGGCAGTATTTGAAGGACTCATATTTTGTTTGGAGTTATTTTAATGCCTGATTCCTGTAGCCTGAATTCATGTATATGCTTATGGTTTTATATTTATTTCATATATGTATGTGAATTTCCTTGTGATTGTTTATATTTTGTGTTATTTACACCATTTTAAACATTCTATATATTGTATCCATTTTCTTTTTAATCAAGAAATTGCATAGGTTTATATTATGGATGTCCTTCGTTATGATATACTCTCCTTTTAGTACATCTTCATTCATTCATTCATTCATTCATTCATTCATTCATTTATCATTAGTTGGGCCTTCCTTCCTATATTGATTCAGTTTGTCACTCACCCATATTGTTATTTCTCCATTAAGTATATAGCATTCTCGTGTGGTATGTAGTCCAACCCGACCCTATACCACCTGCCTGGCGCGGCGCCCCCCACCACCAACCACATTACCACTTCATCCCCGGGGTTTTATTACCTTGCCGAGCAGTTGGGTGCCCTCGGGGTCCCTGGGGCACATGTACAGGACGCTGTTGGGTGGGGCGGGGTTGGGTTTGGGTGGTGCGGAACGAAATGAGAAGGAATGAAACTGGGTGAAGCAAGAGACGAAGAGGAATGAAACTGGGTGACATGGGGTGGACAGGAAAAATGTGTGGGATAGTGTGGAATGAAATGAAGGGGAGTGGGACGGGTGAAATATCGTATGAATAAGTAGAGAAATACTGGAAAGAAGGAGAGATGTAGATTGAGAAGGAAATACGGATGATAACAGTGAGTGAAGAGTTAGGATGAAAGTGTTGGTGTACAAGAAAGGAAAGGAGAGAGGAGAAAAAAAATGGATACTGAGTGAGTAGACAGATAATGATGATAAGAGAGAAGGGGGAGAGTATGATAAAGAGGGAGCCAAGTCAGGTATGAGGAAAGAGGAGTAAGAATAGGAATAATAATGGAAGAGGAGGGAAGTGATACGAAGAAAAAGGCACAGGAAGAAGGAAGAACGAAAAATAAGTCGAACGAGAGATGAAGGCAAGTCAGGGAAACAGGAGAGAGAAAGTTGAAAAGAGAGAGAACATTTAGGGACCTGTAGAAAATAAAATTAGTGAGAAAAAAGAAGCATCCTTTATTCAGATCCTTTCCTACAGTTCTTTGATGGGGTATCGTTAGTGTCACCCCTCCTGACCTCTACACATCGAGTCATCAAGGTCTGCGATAGGCCGAGTTAACAGGTCTCCCGCCGGGGGTCTGAACGAGGAGGAGGAGGAGGAGGAGGAGGAGGAGGAGTAGGAGGAGGAGGAGGAGGAGGAGGAGTGGGGAGAGAGAAGGGAAAACATGAGGATGATTTAGACTCTTTGGTGGTGGTGGTGGTGGTGGTGGTGGCGTGTTGGGTGGTCACGACTCCAGCCGCCCTGCCTCGTTCACACACACGCAACTCACCTGCACTTTCAGCCCTTCTTACAGGCAGCCAGTCAGTCAGTCAGTCAGTTAGTCAGTCGCCTTTACACGTACGGTTTGATGCTTCTTTTGACTTCTGATTTAACTGTTTGCCTGATTGTCTCTGGTTATTTATATGGTTCCAATTTTGACTTCTGATATCGCTGCTTGCCTGATTGTCTTTGTTAATATGTATATGGTTCCAATTTTAACTTCTGATTCCTCTGTTTGCCTGATTGTCTTTGGTTATATGTATGGTTCCAATAATAATGTATACAAAAAGATGGAAGATGCAAAACACACTACTGTAATATCAAACAGAGGAACTGGAAAGCTGAGGAACCATTTACCCAGGACGCTGAAATTTACTGATGACTATAATTTATAATCTGATGTTGTTTATTTCATTTACTGGTATTGTAAAGGCTAATTAATGTGAATACTATATCTAAAATTTATGATGCCGTATAGTACATGTGTTGTTTGTTTGTTTGTTTGTTTGTTTGTTGGTGTATATAAGTGTCCAGTCGACCTCTGCACTGTAGCGTCTATACTATAGTGTTTGTTATAATGTATGCTTGTATTGTGGTGGCGAGTGTGATGCGATATAATCAAGATAATGGTCTGAGAGTTATGGAGACAAGGTAATTGATAGCCAGGATCTGATATGAACCTTGGGAAGACTGCAGGCGATACACGTGAAGAAAGAACAGACATATATAGCCATTATGCATTGTATACCCTCACGAACAACACCTGTATGTATGTGTGTATGTATACGAGACAGACAGGTAAACAATATGTATGTATACGAGACAGACAGGTAAACAATGTGTATGTATATATATATGTGTGTGTGTATGTGTGTATGTATACGAGACAGACAGGTAAACATTATGTATGTATATATATGTGAGTGTGTGTGTACATGTATACGAGACAGACAGGTAAACAATATGTAGGAAATAAGAAAGATAACAAAGAATACAGAAAAACATAATGAGAGAGTAAGCAAGAGAAACAAGTAAGCAAGACTGACGAAGTTAAAATGCATGCGAGGATTTTAACTTTAAAAAAAATACATACACACATAGCACGTAGCGCACACACACACGCCAAAATATAATATAACATTGTACCTACTAGCCAGCTGGATATACACGAGAACTCAGAAATATAACTCAGCAGGAAATAATATATACAAACGTAAAGGAGAAGGAAGCATTACATACATACATCTCAGATCTGGGATAAGTCTGTTCTCGTAGCTCATAATTTTCTCTGGTTCCCCGCGGGGCCGGCACTCTTTCCACACAGTAAGTAAGGAAGTACAACAACGCTCTAATGTTTGGCTGGAAATAATTATGACTGCAATTATTACTGGCCTCATTATATTTGTGTTCCTATAGATGATACTGGCCTCATTATATATTATTTGTGTTGTTGTTCCTACTGTCACTACAGACCTTGTATTTATTTATTTATATATTTATTTATTTATTTATTTATTTATTATGGTTTACTGAAGAAGTACCGTATTGTTCTGATATATTATAATGGTTCTTATAGCATATTCGGACCTAATGTATAATAATATATTCTTATAGCGTCTACAAGCTTAAAATATTATTGCTTTTATAGCGCCTACTACTACTA
>JAWZYT010003945.1:0-2500 GCA_034508575.1 Petrolisthes manimaculis | reverse complement strand
TAGACGTCACACATTGAGAGAGGTTGGGGGCTGTGGATAAGTTGTGTTGTGTTGTGTTTGGTGTGGTGTGGTGTGTTGTGCTGTTGTTGTGTGGTGTGGTGTGTTATGGTGTGTTGTGTTGCTGTGTGTGTGGTGTGGTGTGGTGTGTTATGTTGTGTTGTTGTTGCTGTGTTGTGTGGTGTGTTGTGTTGTGATGCTTGACAAGGTTTCCGCCTCTTCATTGTGTGTGGTGGCAAGGTTAGAGTGGTGAGAGGGAGTAAGTGGGAAGAGAGGAGTGGTGAGAGAGAGTAAGTGGGAAGAGAGGAGTGGTGGAGAGTGAGTGGAAAGGAATTGAGGGATCGGGTGCAGGGTTGAGCTGGGATAAGTTGTGTTGTGTTGTGTTGTGGTGTGTTGTGATGCCTGAGATTGTTTCCGCTTCAATGTGAGTGGGTAAAGGAGAGTGGAGGATTTGAGTATACGAGTGATATAAGGAGAGTGGTGAATGTGAGTGACAAGAGAGAAATGGTGGGCGTGATTGACAAGAGAAGTGGCGAGGTACCACATACGTAAGGAGGAAATACAACAAAATTAAGTGTATGTGTATGTATGATGCGTGTGTGTGTGAGTGTTTTTTTTTTTTTTTTTTTTTGTATTATAATGCTTGCATGTGAAAGCGTGTGCGTGTTTTTTTTTTTTTTTTTGTTTGTGAGAAGAAAGAGAATCACACATTTTAGAGTTACCAGCGTTGCCACCATCTGTTTCCCTTGACATCCTCGTAAATTACATTTGCTTAATCAACTGAAATCTTTTGTGCCAGAACAACCTGGAAAACGCAATGGAAACTTTGGCCGACAGGGATGAAAGAAACCGACGAACCAATTATGAAGCCGTAAAACCCGGCAAATGCACACACACACACACACACACACACACACACACACACACACACACACACACACACACACACACACACACACACACACACACACACACAGGGAGATGCAGCAGGCTCAGTCTAACACTCACAGTCAACTTACACACACTGAGAAAATACTTACACAAACACTCCCTCTGACACATGCCCACTGACACACACACACACACCACAGAGTTGCGACAAGCCAGAGGAAAAACAAAACGACTTTGCCACTTTAGGTTGGAGTAAACTTTGAAAGACTTGACGGCAACAAGAAAAATAATGTTAAAACTGAGAGTATTTTGCATCCGTCGCCAGAGGAGGTGAGACGGACCAAAGGGTGAATGTTGCTGATTGAGAGAGAGAGAGAGAGAGGGAGAGAGAGAGAGAGAGAGAGAGAAGAGAGAGAGAGAGAGAGAGAGAGAGAGAGAGAGAGAGAGAGAGAGAGAGAAAAAAAAAAAGAGAGAGAGAGAGAGAGAGAGAAAGGAATAACTACATATGAAAGTAGTGTTTAGTTAGAGAAAAATGGTAAACAAGAAGTGTATGATGAAAGAATGGAAAGAAAACAAAGAGAGGGATAAGGAAGATATCATCATTAGAAAAGACCAAGGAGAAGAAATAATAAGTAGGAGAGATGATGAAGACAAGATGTGACCAAGGGAAAGAATTGAAAAGAAAAATTGGAGTGAAAGAGGACCCTGTGAGGAATGAAATGGAAGACGTGTAAAGAAGACTGGATGACAATTAGTGACGAGGGAAAGAAAAGAGAATGATAGAAAAAATATATATATAATAACTTCAGTATCAGACGTGACATAAGTGTGTGTGTGCATTGTTTTTTTTTTTTTTTTTTTTTTTTTTTTTTTTGTGTGTGTGTGTGTGTGTGTGTGTAAACAAGACTACTGTGAGTTTCATGTAACTACTAAAATTTATAAGAAAAATTGAAACGAGTGAATTTACAAGACCATGTGACTGAGAGTGGAAGTTAGGGGCATAATATTAACCTTATAAAAGTCAGTGAGGAAAGAAATAAACTTGATGAGGAAACGACCCGAGGACACCAAGGCGTGGGACGATGAGGGCGAGGGAGAGGTTATTTATGGTACACCTGTCCACCCTTAATTAACAGGTGTCGGCAGGCACGTGTTCAACAGGTGATAAGGCAGTAGACCACGATCGAACACCTGACATTACTCTTGGCTGAGGTGAAGTGCCAGGAAGGGGTGGGTGTGATGGGGGAGGAAGGAGGGGGGAGGGGGTAGTGTCTAAGGGAGGGGATACTGAAAGAACAAGTGGGAGTTTGTTAGGGAGAAGGGGAGACTGGTGGTGTAGTGATAGGGAGGTGAGGGGGGGAGGGGAAGGGATTGGGAGTATTTAGTAGAGGGTCAATGAGAGGACCGCTAGTGGCTGGTAAGAGAAAGGGAGTGTAAGGTGAAGGGTGATGATGAGTGAATGAAAAAAAAAAAAAAGAGAAAAGAACAACAAAGGGGCATTTTGTTTTGGACGACTATTTTTAGATTCGTGTATTGTTTGAAAAGATCCCACAACAGATGACCCTCTTAGGCACGACTTGAGGGGACAAGGGATCTACTGTAATTAGTGTGC
>JAWZYT010003944.1:2500-57086 GCA_034508575.1 Petrolisthes manimaculis | reverse complement strand
ACCCATGACACACCTACACACACTCACATTCACATACATACACACACACTAATATTTATTCTCACACGTATACACTTACAAACTCACCCCCTTCCCCCACACACACATACACACATACATACATACATACATATTTTCTCACAAAACTTACTCACACACCTACACTTACAAATTCATCCCCACATACATACATATTTACATACATACATACATACATACACACACACACCTATACTTACAAATTCATCCCCACATACATACATACATACATACATACATACATACATACATACATACATAATTACATACATATTTACATACATACATACATACATTCTCATTAAACATGTCTGTAATCCCACTCAAAATTACTTCTTGGAATATTTCTTCACTTAGTTGTATCCACCTATACCCCCTTCACACACACACACACACACACAGACACACACACACACTTGAACAAACACCACACACAACATTCATGCACATACGTACACTTTCATCACACACATTCATAACTGCAAACTCATCCACACAAACTTACACCCAAACTTACACATCCAACTCCCACCCACACAACACACACACACACACACACACACACACACACACACACACACACACACTTTTACACACATAATCCAGCACAACACAGTGTTCACCACAAAGGCTACACTAACACTTGCAAAAATCAACACCTTCCTCTTCCTGTTTCCTCACGTCCTCGGGAAATGTGTGTCACCTCAAGCACACACACACACACACACACACACACACACACACACACACACACACACACACACACACACACACACACACACACACACACACACAGAAATACATGTATCACCCACACACACACACATAAATACATGTATCACCCACCCACACACACACACACACAGAAATACATGTATCACCCACACACATACACTCACACATAAATACTCATGGATTCTGTCTACCTGTAAGTATAGTTGCATGCCTCTTGATTGACGCTGCGGCGCAATTAATTAAAAAATAAAATAAAAAATAAACATAAATACATGTATCATACACGCACACACAGAGAAATACATGTATCACCCACACATATAAATACATGTATCATACACACACACATATAATTATATATATATATATATACATCATCCACACACGCACTCTGTCTCATACACATATAGAGACACGTGTACACATATTGAAACTATACACACACACAAACATACAGACACGCATGCACAGACACCCCAACTCGCATATTCACACTCTTTTACACATGTAAAGACACATAACTACAAAATCACACACATTTAAGCACACACACAGACACACAGACAGACAGACACACAGCCACGTAATTACACATACTTTCACATAGCCTATATCCGTACACAGACATTGACAGATAGAAGCAGACTTTCACAGACACGAGCAAGGACACACACACACACACACACACACACACACACACACACACACACACACACACACACACACACACACACACACACACACACACACACACACACACATACACACACACACATCCTCTTCCATATTAATTCATGTCCATATCCTGTATATTAAAACTAACATGTACATACATACATACACATGCATACACACACAATTACACACACTAACACACTACTATTCACATGCACACACACACTAATAGCTCTATAAATTATACACACACACACACACACACACACACACCATGACGCAACGCCCACGCCCACCATCACATCAGCTAGCACCCACGCCCACTACCACGCACATAGTCGTCACACGCCTATATACCTGCGAATTGTCCTCACACCCACGCCCACATCCTCACACCCACACTAGGACACACACACCCATTATCACCCACAGTCACATACAACAAGCCAACGCCCACACCCACAAAAAAACAAAAATAAAATCCCAGTCACACCCACATCCACCCACACTACCATTCACACCCACTAGGAGGCTACCACACCCACATTCACATCTAAACCACCACCTACACACACACACACACACACACACGAACATACACACACACACACACATTCAAGGATGACTATTTTCCAGAAGGTCGTAATACTAGTAGAAAAATGAACGAAAGGTGGGGGATGGGGGGGGATGGTGGGGGATGGGGGGAAGGGTGGAGAGGGGCGGGAGAAGGTGAGGGTCGGGGATAAGAGAATGTGTGGTGATGGAGATGAAGAAAGGCGTTTAGGGGGGGAGATAAAGGGATGGTGTTGTGATGGTGATGAAGAGATGGTGTAGTGGTGGTGAGGATGAAGAGGTGTGGTGGTGGTGAAGTGAAGGTGTGGTGGGGAGTAGAGGGTCGTGGTGAAGGAAGGTGAAGAGGTGTGGTGATGATTGAAAGAAAATATGAGGGTGGAGGGGTGAAGGGAGAGGAAATGTGTTGGTGATGGAGATAAAAATATGAGGTGGTGATGTAGAATTGTAGATGAAAGGAAGTGGAGGTGAAGAGGTGTGGTAGTGGTGGTGAAAAAAATATTAAGGTGTGGAGCTGAAGTCAGTGTTCGAACGTATGGGTGGAGAGAGTGAATGAACGCAAGGATAGAAATAAATGAATGAACGTATGGGTGGAGAGAGTGAATGAACGTATGGATAAAAATGAATGAATGAACGTATGGATAGAAATAAATGAATGAACGTATGGATAAAAATGAATGAATGAACGTATGGATAAAAATGAATGAATGAACGTATGAGTGCAGAGAGTGAATGAACGCAAGGATAGAAATAAATGAATGAACGTATGGATAAAAATGAATGAATGAACGTATGGATAGAAATGAATGAATGAACGTATGGATAGAAATTATTGTTCAACAGGTGTGGGTAGAGTGCATGAATGAATGTGTGGGTAGAGTGAGTGAAGGAATACGTACAGGAGAGAGAGAGAGAGAGAGAGAGAGAGAGAGAGAGAGAGAGAGAGAGAGAGAGAGAGAGAGAGAGAGAGAGAGAGAGAGAGAGAGAGAAACGTGGGTGAGGTTAAGAGTGTGAGTGAGATGGGTGAGGCTGGCTGTGAGAGTGAGTTACAGTGCATAATTATGTGAGAATGAGTAAAGGTAGGAGTGTGTGTGAGGTTGGATAAGGATGTGTGTGGGTGCAATTGTGTAGTGACAAGGTAGGTTGTAAGGGGTGAGGGAGGGAGGGAGGGATGGAGAATGAGACCAAAAAAGGAGTGTGTGTGTGTATGTGTGTGTGTGTGTGTGTGTGTGTGACAGACAGACGTAGTAGTGAGAGTGACGGGCCAAGAATGGGAGGGAATGTGAGGAGGATGAAAATAATGAGAGAGAGAGAGAGAGAGAGAGAGAGAGAGAGAGAGAGAGAGAGAGAGAGAGAGAGAGAGAGAGAGAGAGAGAGAGAGAGAGAGAGAAACAATAAAGCACAAAATATAAAAAAAGGGCAAGATAGCATAAACAGTTAAAGGGAGAAGTGACAAAGGAAGAAATAATAATGGGGTAAGAACCGAGAAAGCAAAGCAAGGAACAGAGAGAGGGGGAGGGGGAGAGTGGGGGAGGGGGAGGATGGAGCAGCAAGCAAGCAAGCAGAGGGAGTGGGGGATCATGGGGTGTGGGGGGAAGGGGGAGGGAGTAAAGGAACAAGAGGAAGGGGGGAAGTGAAGGGGGGAAGTAAAGGGTGTCTGTGAGCGAGCGGATAGATAGGGGTAGGAAGAGAGAGGGGGTGGGAGTAGAAGAGGGGGGATGGGGGAGTAGAAGAGGGGGGATGGGGGAGTAGAGGAGGGGTAGGCTGGGGGATAAAGCAGGGGTGTGGGGGCCAGGAGGGGGAAGGAAGATAGTGGGGGTGGGAGTAGGGGAAAGGTGTTGGGGATGTAGACTAGGGGTAGGCTGGGGGATAAAGCAGGGGTGTGGGGGCCAGGAGGGGGAAAGAAGAGAGTGTGGGGGTGGGGGAGTAGAGGGTGACGCCAAGGGGGGAAGAGAGTGGGGGTTGGGGGAGTAGAGGGTGACGACGCTAGCTGTGGAAAACTCGGTGAAGTAAAAACCATCACCACCACACCACAGCTCTGCCTGCCTGCTTGCTTGCTTGCTTGCTTGCTTGTCTGTCTGTCTGTCTGTCTGTCTGTGTTCTCCTCCCCCACCCCAGCCTTTATACTGCGCCATATATATTTACAAGCACATGCACACACATGTACAGTCGGCGGCAAAGTTTATGCACACACACACGGACACACTCGAATACACATACACACAAACATTATATGGTATACATTTACATACAAAAGCACACATATATACATAACATAAGTACAGTTGGCCAAAATATGAATTATACGACAAATCTATTTTAAGGGACCATAATGATATAATACAAAAGGAAATGTAAAAAGGAAATGTAGGCTACATATCCGTCCCTATTACAAAACATGAGCTGGCAACAACTTACTGGCCCACAAAGTCTTTTATAGTTTCCTAAATTCTTATCTTCTTAATTCAGTATTTATTTACAAACAACAACTATGGATATTATGTTTTTTTTTTTTTTTATGATACCTACAAACTACTATGGAGATTAATATAGTTATTGTTCTATTAAATGTTGTCACAATTCATGTATTGGCAACTGTACACACACAATGCACATAGTATTATCTCACGTGAAGAAACACACACACACACACACACACACACACACACACACACACTCTGTCAACCTTACACTAACACACAGTCACACACACACACACACACACACACACACTGTCAGCCTTACACTAACACACAAGCATACAAACACACGCACATAGTAGATTTCACGTTTAGATTCACCTTTAACACACACACACACAGACAGGCACGAATACGCTCACACACACACACACACACACAGAGGCACGGATACGTTCACATGCACGTACACACACACATCCATTCATTCCACGCGTACAGAGATAAGATACTATCACAGTGTCTGCACGCACACGTACACACGTACACGCACATACATACATACATACACAGGATCATATTCAGATTAATACGCTCACACAAATACATACATACATAGTGTACACGTAAAGACAAATGATAATACACACACACACACACACACACACACACACACACACACCATAACCAAACCATTCCCTCCACGCAAACGCTCCTATTGCCAATGAACCTGCTCGTACACACACACACACACACACACACACACACACACACACACAAGCATTACCTCCCAAGGATTCAAATAGCTTATCATTCTCATTAATTAAACACACACACACACAAACTTTCTTTACTGCCTTGGCTTCCTATTACAGTCTATACTTATAAATTGGAGCTTAGCGAGTCCTTCAAATATTGCCACGAAACACCTATTATAGTGGAGGAGCTTGTTTTGTGGCTTAGTCAGAAGGAATCAGAAGCCTCCAAAACTCATACACGATCGATCACAGGGTCTTTTAATAATCTATACTGACTCATACAAAGGGGAGAGTATACTTTTGATAGATTGGAGTGCCTTGATTCCTTCAAAATATGCCAGGAAACAGTACCAGATGGACAAAATCAAAGGCGTCCTGTTGCTTGGAATAGTTTGGAGGAATCCGTTGCTCCAGAGTTGCCAACACCCTTAAAGTTTAATTTCTCATGCAGATAATTAGAAAGCATTAGTTTTTTTTTTTATACTCATATTTACACACTATAATTATATATGCATACGTAGGTTAGATTTTTTTTATAACGTTAGCTATATTGTATAAACATATCCTATTTTCAATGTGTCTGTTTTGTGTTCTGTGTATAGGTGTTTGTATAATTTCATCGTAAAATTCGCGAAACTGTGGCCGCTAGTGACACACACACACACGCACACACACGCACACACACACACATACTGTACTGTACTTAGCTTAAATATACATACACATTACATAGAAGTAATTACATACACTAGGGCACACACATACATGGACACACACACACACACACACACACATACATGGAAGCAGAAACGTACACCACACATTTGACTCCTATAAATAACACACGTGCACAAGTGTACAAACACGTACACACACACACACACACACACACACACACACACTTGCACCTATTCAAATATACATACACTCACAATAAAGTGAAGTCGGTGTGAATAATTTATGAACATATTAAATTTCATACATGTTTCCAAATTAAGACTGACTTTAGCTTATACTTATTGCTATTACAAATATTCATAATACCACTACTACTACTACTATAATTTCTACTACTACTACTACTTCCACTACTACTATAACCATTTCTACATTAAGACTATTAAATGTACTCCACCTCTCACTATCCTACACTATTCTACTACTGTTAAATTAATCCATATGCTGAGACTATCATCAAACCTCTCATATATGTAAAAAAAAAAAAAAAATTAAAAGGCTGACATATTGATTGATAAATTGCATTAAGAGGCGAACACTTGTGGATGCAAACACACACACACACACACACACACACACACACACACACACACACACACACACACAAACACACACACACTCAGTCACACTCAACAATGCATGCACACACTAATGGTTGTTCAGCCACACACACACACACACACACACACACACGTAAACAGCCACTAACAGTCACATAAAAAACACCTAGCACACGCTCACTTAGGCACACACACACACACACAAACACACATACACACAAACACGCTCACTTACACACACACACACACACACATTCAGAGACGTGTGTATAATGATGCCATGTAAATTATGTATATGAACACACACACACACACACACACACACACACACACACACACACACACACACACACACAGGGCTATTACTTGAGGGTTACTTGATTACATTAGTTAGCGCTTGAGTGAACACATGAACACCGTGATAACTGAACAATTAAAGAACACAACACAAAGTGAACGATATATAGATGAACACAGAACACGAGAAAAACTGGAGAACAAGAATCAGCATTATGAGAGAACAAAATAGATGAACAAGAACAAAAATCAGAGTTATGGGTGAGCGAAATGGATGAACACAGAACATAGGAGATGAACAAGAGAACAAGAATCTGTTAGAACCATAAGTGAACGAAATGAATGAACAAGAGAACACCGGGGAAGAACAGCATGAATGAATAAATGAATGAACACGCAATTGAACACAGAACACAAGGAATGAACGTCGGTAGAAGGAAGCACAAGAACGAAGAACATAGGATGGGGGGAAAATTAACATAAAAATTAACATAAAACAGAGGAATGAACACAAGAACAAAAAAAAACCTAATAATTATGAACACTTAATCAATGAAATACAGACATGAACATTATAGAACACATGAAAAAACACAGTCACTATCATTTAATCTATATAATGATGACATGATATAATTTTCTAGGTATGTATGTATGTATGTATATATATATACTTAAAATATTAGGACATATCTCTCTTTATAATCTACTGTCCCTAAGTGTTTTTTTTTTTTTTTTTTTTTTTTTTGTAATTATGATATGACGCAGACGAGAACACGAGTATGAACACTTGATAACAGGAATGAACAAAAAAGAACAAGAATGACCCTACAACATTATATACATCATACTATACCGTTCACTGGAATGAACACAGAACTCTCGAATGAACACTTGATACATGAATGAACACAAGACATGCAAGTGAACTAAACACACAAGTGAAAAATAATACAAGAATGAACAAAGAACACACGAATGAACAAAGAACACACGAATGAACAAAGAACACACGAATGAACAAAAAACACACGAATGAATAAAGAACACACAAATACACAATACACATATGAACACTGAACACACAGGAATGAACACTGAACACACAAATGAACACTGAACACACGGGAATGAACACTGAACACACACGAATGAACACAGAACACACAAATGAACACTGAACACACACAAATGAACACTGAACACACAAATGAACACTGAACACACACGAATGAACACTGAACACACACGAATGAACACAGAACACACAAATGAACACTGAACACACACAAATGAACACTGAACACACAAATTAACACTGAACACACACGAATGAACACTGAACACACACGAATGAACACAGAACACACACGAATGAACACTGAACACACAAATGAACACTGAACACACACGAATGAACACTGAACACACAAATGAACACTGAACACACGGGAATGAACAGTGAACCTTGAATGCTATACTATATATATATTGAACAGACATCAAAAGAATAACAGGCACAAAACATAACATTTATTCCCGACTGATAATATTGCATATATACATGTATTCAATTAACATGCAGTGTTAATTATTTATTATGCAAGCTGCTGCCCTCGTCACACACACACACACACACACACACATATTTGCAGGTAATCAAACACACACACACACACACATACACATATTTGCAGGTAATCAAACACACACACACACACACACACACACACACACACACACACACACACACACACACACACACACACACACACACGTACGTAGTAGACACAGTCACGGGTAAACACACATACACACACAAACACAAACACACACACAGCAGAATTTTTATATGCATAAATAGTATAAACATCAAATAATCTACACACACACACACACCTCACAGAGCAAACAAAAATGCACACATGTACTCCAGTTAGGAGCACATTACAACCACAAGATAAACAAACGTACACGCTCACAGTGTACACATAAATCATTTACACACACACACACACACACACAATGTGTATTGTGTATCAGCGCTCACAGAAAGAGTAAACACACACACACACACACCCATATTATACAGCAACTTATGAGCCTGGCCACACGAAATACATATGCATGGCCAAACTGTATGTATGCCCGCACAGGCTGTATACAAAAAATAATAATAATATTAATAATAAAAACTAAAATAATAATAATGACAATAATAATATTAATTATAATTATAATTATAATAATAATAATAATAATAAAAATATTAACAAAGAAATAATAATAATAATAATAATAATAATAATAATAATAATAATAATAATAATAATAATAATAATAATAATATAAGTAATAACAATGATGACAATAATAATAATAATAATAATAATAATAATAATAATAATAATAATAATAATAATAATAATAATAACAATGAAAATAATAATAATAATAAAAAAATAATAATAATAATAATAAAATAATAATAATAATAAAAATAAGAACGATAATAATAATAATAATAAAAGCATGTTTATGTATAATAATGCATGCATGGCCCACACATTAAAATATATATATGCATGCATGCCTACTTGCACACACGCACTTGCAAACAGAGTAGGGTATGCATGCAACCTGACACACACCTAATAAACATACACTCTAACACATATTATACACGCACGCACGCACGCACGCACACTTGTATACATGTAGGTAGGTCAACTGTGTGTATACATGTAAACCCACAATAATGCATTCAGGAAAGTCGATTATATTATTTTTTTTATACATGCACGGTTGCTTTTGTTTGTGTGCATTCATACATAGGGTATACACAATTACACATATATAAACGTCCTCTTTTATACATACATGTAAATATATTCACGCACACTCACTCACCTCCACACGCAATATATACATACATACATACACGCCCACTAGTTAGACAATCATACACTCATATGTATTCACGCGTCACCACCACACAAAATAAATACATGGACCCTTTTTGTATACATGCACGCCTACTTGTATACATAAAATAAATACATGGACCCGTTTTGTATACATGCACGCCCACGCCCACGCCCAGGCCCGGCCCCGAGGGAGAGTCAGCCGTGGAGGGATTAGACAATCAATACCCCGGCCAGTTAACGAGGCCACACAACACACGGGGACTTCTCACACCATCTCACACACACACACACACACAGCAAGGCACAACAATACTATACACAGCAAACACACTCCACACACACACACACACAGCAAGCACTCTCCTCCATGCACACCAACACTATACACAGCAAGCACTCTCAAACAGCAAGCATTCTCCTTCACACCAACGCTATACACAGCAAGCACTCACCTCACCATCTCACACAACAAACAATCTCTCCACAGCACCAATCACCACAACAGCATATATCAATCACAGCACGAGGAGAATGTTTACACCATTACACAACAGCATACACTCGACACACACAGACCACTTCACAGCTTGCTTCTTTTTCACAGTAAATTCCACAGCAGTATTTTTCAGCATCTATCTAAAAGCATAAAGAGAATTCCCACCTAGCTTCTTTCAACACAGCACCATGTTCTCTTAAAAGCTAGTAGTAGTTTCCCTAGCAACCACACAGCATAAAACAGCAGAAGGGGAGTTTTTATTTTTCACCAACACAGTAAGAGCTTTTTAAAGACAGAGCAGCATTGAACCTATCACAGCAGTAGGGAGAATAATCACAGCACTTCACTACAGCATACACATACACACACACACACACACACACACACACACACACACATACTTCACCACAGCACACACACACACACACACCACCTTCCACAGTACATCATCACAACATCACCACTTTCCACAGCACAACATCACCACTTTCCACACCACAGCACACACAATCTTCACTACAGCACCTCATCACAACATCACCACTGGCTCTAAACACCATCAATCCCTCTTCATAATATTCTTCACAACATCCTTCAGCATTGACATAAAATTATTAGAGGGAAATATTATTGTCACATCAGAGCAAAGGTTTTTCCACAACACTCACTTTATCACACTATTCCTCATCACCTTCCACACACACACACACACACACACACACTGGGACTTTCCACATTTATTTTAATCAAGACAGTACATACACACACACACATGCACTCTCGACAAACAGCAAATCACATCACTCACTATAATTATTTTCACAGACTATTACAAGCATTGGTTTCATGCATGGGTTTATTTCTCACACATCACACCTTCACATGCCCTTAAGGGTCCCTGTGATGTAGTCTAAAAGTTGGAGAAAAATTAATCCTTCAAATATTGCCACGAAACACCACCTATAGGGAATGAACTTGTTTCGTGGCATAGTCAGGAGGAATCAGAAGTCTCCAATTTTATGCACGATCACAGGGTCCTTAGCTCCCTTTATACTCCTTCCTCACAAAGTCCTCACAAAATCCTGCACTTCTTCATTACAGCCTTCAGACACTCCTCATACACAGCGGGGGGGGGGGGGGGGGTTCATCTCTTCTCGGAAATTTAAAGCAGTGTATTCGCCTCACCTTATCTAACACACGAACGGACGCACGCACATTCGCACAATCACACTATGTATTATATCTATCTATCTCACTATCTATCTATCTATCTCACTATCTATCTATCTATCTCACTATCTATCTATCTATCTCACTATCTATATCACTATCTATCTATCTATCTCACTATCTCACTATCTATCTATCTATCTAGAGAGAGAATAACTTTACACAGGACTAATCAAACAATAAATATTTCTCCAAGCCTTCCCTTCTATCAAACACCATAACAGCACACTCATACTCAACACCATCTCACAGCAATCAGTCAGTCAGTACTTATAAAACCACAACACACCACTTACTCACAGACACTTACAACAAACTCACATGCAACAGCACTCGATATACCAAGCCCATGTATGTAGTCTCTCACTCACAACCCCTTCTAAGCACAGATAAATCTATAACTCAGTACATTTTTATTCATTTTCAGCATCTTACAGCATAGTCAGCCCTATATATGTTACAGTTAATACGTATAATCAGTTAATATGTATATTCTCTGAAAAAAACAGTTAATACATATATTACCCGTTTCACTCAGGGAATATACATAATACTTAAAAATTACAGTTATTATACATATTACCTGAAATGTGGAGGCATTTTTTATACATATTCCCTAAACTGAAAATTTCCAAATTCGTAAATTTGGCTTCAGAATCCATTTTACAATCAGAGACTTAGAGGTTTTCACTACCCATGCAGGTCACAAGTCAAACTGAAACAAAGAAATAAACAAAGAGTGGGTCAGGCCCTCAGCCTTATGTTAGTAGACAACAGCTGGCGACTCACACACACACACACACACTCCTTATTATTAGTCTTTGTCCTTCCAGATTATCACGGAGATACTTGTAAAGGTAAAAATTTACAATAGCGCCTCCATGTTTTATTTGTTTTTGTTTTTTTGGTGAAATGTTTTACAGCTACTCTAACCAACCTGACCTGACCTAACCTAGACCTAACCCTAACAACCTTCGGTCCTAACCCTAACAACCTTCGGTCCTAACCTTAACAACCTTCGGTCCTAACCCTAACAACCTTCGGTCCTAACCCTAACAACCTTCGGTCCTAACCCTAACAACCTTCGGTCCTAACCCTAACAACCTTCGGTCCTAACCCTAACAACCTTCGGTCCTAACCTTAACAACCTTCGGTCCTAACCCTAACAACCTTCGGTCCTAACCCTAACAACCTTCGGTCCTAACCCTAACAACCTTCGGTCCTAACCCTAACAACCTTCGGTCCTAACCCTAACATGAAATTTTATATTGTGACGAAACCAAATACGAGCACCAACTTAAACCTTCATGACGGTATTGTATATATAATTAACTATTATGTTTACATATTGACATTAAAATGTATTTGGAGGTGTGCTTATAAACTTATACCCTTGTAAAACGTTTGTAGAAAAGGGACGACATCGGTAGTAATAACATAATTATAAGTAACAACTACATTCCTTACCTTCGGCAGGCCAACGTCTACACACGTTCACACCAACAACGTAGGTAACTTGCCGTGTGTTCCATTCAGTCATAGGTTCATAGTCTCGAACCATTTATTTCGAGTTCCCTTTACAAGTGACCCCTTCAATTTTCAGTTAGGGAATATGTATAAAAAATGCCTCCACATTTCAGGTAATATGTATAATAACTGTAATTTTTAGGTATTATGTATATTCCCTGAGTGAAAAAGGTAATATATGTATTAACTGTTTTTTTCAGAGAATATACATATTAACTGATTATACGTATTAACTGTAACATAAATATATATTACTAAACCTTTATTCCCCCATTCCAAATATTTCTCAAGCATTCCTTGGTTTTATTTCCTTATTCCTCCCGTATTCATTCTGCATTCCATCCGCGGTCTTCCCTTTGCTTCCCACTATTTCCCTCTCATTCCCATATTCCTTCCGTATTATCACATTTCCCAGGCCATCTCACATTCCTCCTACATTCCAGTAATAATTTTGCATTCCCACATTTCTTCCGTATTTCTGCATTCCTCTGACATTCCCTTATACATTCACCATTACAGGATTCTTCACGTATTTCATCCACATAATTTTACATTCCTTCAATATTCTTACATTCCTCCCACATTTCCACTCCTACTTATTGCTCCTACACTCTTAAATTCCTTCCACATTGCTCCCCACGCTCCCACATTCTTTTCCACACTCCCTCATTCCTTCCACATTCCTCCCCACACTCCCTAATTCCTCCCCACACTCCCTCAATCCTCCCCACACTCCTACATTCTTTCCCATACTCCCT
Source organism: Petrolisthes manimaculis (assembly GCA_034508575.1). Classification (NCBI taxonomy): domain Eukaryota; kingdom Metazoa; phylum Arthropoda; class Malacostraca; order Decapoda; family Porcellanidae; genus Petrolisthes; species Petrolisthes manimaculis. The sequence continues at coordinate 43,356 of JAWZYT010003944.1, read as the reverse complement.
CAATCCTCCCCACACTCCTACATTATTCCCCATACTCCCTCAATCCTCCCCACACTCCCACATTCCTCCCCACACTCCCTCATTCCTCCCCACACTCCCTCAATCCTCCCCACACTCCCTCAATCCTCCCCACACTCCCACATTCCTCTCATACTCTCTCATCCCCACATACTCCTACCCATCCCCTTTTTCCTACGTGTTAAAAAAATGTTCATGTATTTTACTGTTTCGTGTGTTCAGTGTGTGTTCAAGATCTGTTCAATATGCTGCTGGTGTGTGTGTTCAGCATTTTTATTTTGTTCCCTGTTTGTTCTGCCTGTTTGTTGTTTGTTATTTTGTTCCCTGTTTGTTCTGCCTGTTTGTTGTTTGTTATTTTGTTCCCTGTTTGTTCTGCATGTTTGTTGTTTGTTATTTTGTTCCCTGTTTGTTCTGCCTGTTTGTTGTTTGTTATTCTGTTCCCTGTTTGTTCTGCCTGTTTGTTGTTTGTTATTCTGTTCCCTGTTTGTTCTGCATGTTTGGTGTTTGTTATCAGTTAAGTGTTCAACATTCCATTTGAAACCTGTGATCATATTTCTCTCATCCATCCATGTTCAACGTTCAATGATACGGGTGAGTATGTTCAAAGTCGTATACGGTGTTTTCCATATACTGATTCCACCATACACGTGTTCAGTGCTTTATGTTGAATTGTAAAAAAAAAAAAAAAAAAAAAAAAAAAAATAATAATAATAATAATGATAAATCCTTTGTTGTTCCATGTCAAGAGTTCAGCATCCATCCAGTCCTTTCAGAGAGTGGTCAAAGTTCATGGTACAGTGGGGGGGGGGAGCTGGGGAGTGGGGGGAAGTGAGGGGAGGTAGGGGGAAGTGGGGGAAGGGAGGGGGAAATGGGTGGAGAGGAAGGTAGGGGGTAGGGGAAGGGAGGGAGTAGGGGGTAGGGGAAGGGAGGGAGTAAGGTGTCGGGGAGTGGGGAAGGAGGAGGAAGAGGAAGAGGAATATGAGAAAAGAAGGAAGAAAAGGAAAAGGAGAAGAAGAAAAGGAGAAGAAGAAAAGGAGGAAGAAGAGTTATAGGAACAGAAGGAGGAGACAAAAGAGAGGAGGAGGAGGAGGAGTAGTATTAGTAGTAGGAGGAGGAGGAATAGTAGTAGTAGGAGGAGTAGTAGGAGGAGGAGGAGGAAGGAGGAATAGTAGGAGGAGGAAGAGGAGGAAGAAGAGAGCTAGGGTGGCTGAGAGAAAAGAGATGAAGTATGACTGGAGGGGAGAAATGTACCGTTGTGAAGCCTATACTGGTACTGGTCAGACAGGCAGGCAGGCAGGCAGGCAGAAAGGTAGGTGTAGGTTAGGTAGGTTAGGTAGGCCACTCTGCTATTTTATCACTCCTCCACGCATACCTACCTACCTACCTCACTCCCGCTGCTACCTACCATCTCACAGCATCCATCTCAAGGCATCTGATGTTATATTTCTCACAGAGTTGATGCCATTTCACAGCCTTCAATATCACAGCATCCATCCCACGCTATCTGCTATTATATTTCTCACAGATATTATGCCATTTCATTCATTACGTATCAAATCATCCACTACCATCTCACTACAATATTAATTACTCATAGGATCAACAGCATCTCACGACATATTTAGTTATTATGCTCACGGATTTTATGTCACTTCACAGGATATGTAAAAGTTCCCATTATTTGTTTTTCCTCACATTTACGGTAATTTTCGCTTCTCCACTTATTCACACGAGCATGGTATTCACAGCATCATTTTTATGGCTATTTGCATATCCTCACATTGTAACCAGACACTTGTAATTTTTATATATCTCAACAGTATTATTCACAGAAACTCTAGGCATTCACTAATCCTCACATCATAAACTATAAACTCCTCACAGCTGTACACACACACACACACACACACACACACACACACACAATTTCTTACATGTTATATCCCCAAGCTATCCCTGAACACCACAATCCTCTCCCCTGCTCTCTCTCTCTCTCTCTTTCTCTCTCTCTCTCTCTCTCCTCCGTCCTAACTTATTCCCTCCTCCTCCTCCTCCTCCACTTCCTCCCATCTCTCTCTCAAACTTCTTCCCTCCCCTTCTCATCTTCCTTCTTTTCCATCCTATCTTATCTTCTGGTCTCTCTCTCTCTTTCCTCACTTCTCTTAAATTATTCACTTCTCTGATCATTATCACTTTTCTCATTCATCTTACATTAACCTATTTTATTCTCGAACTTCTCTTCTCTCTTTCATCTTAAACGTATTTCCTCCTCTTCTCCTCTTCGCTTTCCTTCAATTTCCATTAATATCTTATCTCACCATTCCTTTTTTCACCTTATTATCATCTATTCTCTTCTCTATTTACGTGTATGTGTGAAAGGGAGCATGGATACAAGTGACAAAGTTGACAAAAGTAAATAACACTGACAAAATTGATGAGAGAAATTGAACAACCAACCAATACATACTAGTCAGTGAATGTATGTATGTATGTATGTATGTTTGTACACTCGCAATTCAAAATATGTATCCAGGCTTGCATGCTTCGAATAGACGTATCGAGTATTAAGCGAGACAGATAGAGATAGATAGAAAAATATAGATAGAAATAGATATAGATAGAAATAGATATAGATAGAAATAGAGACAGATAGATAGAGGAAAATGGAACACAAGTTTTGAACAGACTTTAGTAGGTCAAATGATTCGAAACTTCAACGAGACCTGGATACAAATTTTGGACAGAGAGTGTAGGCTACATGTTTATATTTATGGGTTGGAACGAAGCCACTGATACATTTTTTTTACTGTCCTTCACCACCACCACCACCACCACAAACCCCACAACCATATTCACCTCCTCCTTTTCTTCCTTCACCACTATAACTAACACCACCGTCACTACCTTCCCCTCAAACTATCACCATCACCACCACCACCACCACCTCCTCATTCTCTCTCTACTACTCTTACTACTACCACCACCACCACCTCTTCACCATCATCATCATCATTATCATCATTATTATTATTATTTTCTTCATCATCATCATCATCTTCTCCTACTCCTCCACAGCAGTTTTTCCATACTGCGTCGTCTACCTTCCAACTGTTTCATGGAATGGTTGTGGGGAGGAGCCTTCCACAATTTAATTATTTCTCTTTACTACCGGTATATAGTAGTAGTAGCTTGGACCCAAAGAGCCTCGTGAGGACTGCTGCTGTTTGATGTCCTTATAATTCCTTTGTATTTCTCCTCCATACGACCTTCTTCTCCTTCTCCTTCTCACTTTCCTCACCACCACCACCACCTCCCCCTTCTCCACCTCCATCATCACCTCCTCCATCCTTGTGTCACCGGATGTTCCTTGTCTTTCACGCCCGACTTGCACACCTGCAGTACTCGATTGTTACCTTCACTTAACACCCTTATATCCACACCTCAATATCCATGCTACCTGTCACCTCAATCCACTTTAACAACCTCACATCCATACTACCTGTCACCTCAATCCATTTTAACAACCTCACATCCACAACCTCACATCCACCATACACATTACGTCCACTTAAAGCTAGCCTCAAATACATATCAAATTATTATTTATCATCATCAGTACCCCATTTCCCCCCCTTTTTTTTTATCACCTCCACACCTCATATCCACACATCTATCACCTCCACTTTACCAACCTCACATCAACAACCATTCAATAAAACAACCACAACAACAACAACAATTAACACTTATACTAACTGAATTTATTTCGGTGCATAGTTTGTCGCAATTCATCACCATCCATTGAACCGACAACAACAACAACATCACACGTCACTTGCTATCAGTGTGTAAAGTTGGAGTACAGGCACGAACACTATATAATAAGTATACAGCTTTTGGTTAAGGACCCTGTGATCGTGTATAAATCATGGAGGCTTCTGATTTCACCTAACCATGCCACGAAACAAGCTCCTTCCTTGTAAGTGATGTTTCGTGGCAAGGTTTGAAGGACTCCTGTATCTTCAATTTTCTAACTACATCACAGGGTCCTTAAAGCTTTGAACAGTCCACCAATTCACCAACAACGAAGTCATACCAATTGGAGATCTTATTCATTGTGCATTTACTTACTGTCTCGAGATATCTAGTTAGGTATTCGAAGCACACCTCAATACTTATATATATATTAGTGCTTGTGATTGTAAGTACAGCTACAATCAAATAACCCCATACACTTTCCTTCCATTGTGGTAAAATATCTTGGTAATATAGAACAACACGTGTATGATTTTGCAGCACCTCATAATAAGAATAAATGAAGGGGTTGAGTTGACGTAAGGTGTTGCATGTTTATATTCTGATATGATACTGATTTATTTGCACGATGGAATGAAAGTGTAGGTGGTTATTTGATTGTGGCTGTACAGTTGGCTGCACTCCCGCGTTTCTCCCCTGTCGTTGCCAATGTTGGGTCAGTCAGAAATTCGAATCCCGATCTACAAGTTAAAATATTCGAAACATTCATATCTTTCACTCTAAGTATCCAGGTCTGCTTGGAAACAGCCTGAGGCACAAGTATTAAACCATGAAGCTCCAGCAAGAATGAGACAGAAGTATTAAGGATTGTCATTGGTTTACAACTAGCTCCATAATAAGATATGCAGGATAAGTGTTGTAATTGGTTCACTGGTATGTCACAGGATTAATAATGACAATAACAAGACCACCATGATACTTATTATGATTCGTGACTGTACATACATACATACATACATCAAGGCTAAACACACACACACACAAAATCAAATCAAAGTTTCACACACACACACACACACACTACAAATCAAAGTTTCACACACACACACACACACACACACACACACACACACACACACACACACACTACAAATCAAAGTTTCACACACACACACACACATATATAGGGAGGGACGACTCATGCAGCGACCCCCACTTCCCCTGGTGCACAAATTATTTTCCACTGCACTTGACACGACCGGGGCTAAACCGACGACCATCAGCGATTACGTTTAAATATGTGGATTATCTGTGTAATGTATTCACTGGAAATTGGATATCCACTGTATTAATAACGGCGACACAAAGGTTTATGGAAAAAAATATCATTATCCGCATGACATTTTCACGGGTAATGTTCAATGCACCGAAAGTTTATTATTTTTTACTTTTGATCTGATTTCTGTAGCCATGTATAAAATGCATAATATTTAACTGATTTAATAAAGAAATAGCGGCCAATAACATAGCTGGGTAATAAAGCGCCATACAAGTTGCCATGTACTGTATATTAACTACGATTAATGAGATAGATATATATTCGGTTATGTGTGTGTGTATGTGTATGTGTGTATGTGTACTGTGTGTATGTGTGTGTGTGTGTGTGTATGTGTGGATGTAAATGTTGTGTGTGTGTGTGAGAGAGATATGTATTCGGTATGTGAGTAAATGTGTACTGTGTGTGGATGTCTGTTTGTGAGTGTAAATGTTATGTGCGTGTGAGTGTGTGTGTGTATTTGTGTGTGTAAATGTTATGTGCGTGTGAGTGTGTGTGTGTGTATTTGTGTGTGTGTGTGTGTATTTGTGTGTTTGTGTGTATTTGTGTGTGTGTGTATATTTGTATGTTTGTGTGTGTATTTGTGTGTGTGTGTGTATTCGGTACGTACGTGCGTGTGTTCATGTGTACTGTGTGTGGGATCTGTATGTGTAAATGTTATGTGTGTGTGTGTGTGTGTGTGTGTGTGTGTATGACAGAGAGAGAGAAAGCCATCACAGCTAAATGGAAACAGCTAGCAGGTAGGTAACCAAACATGCCTACCTACCAGCCTACCTACCTACCTACCTACCTCTCCATCCATCCATCCATCCCAGACCCTCACCTTCACAACCTCACACAACAATCACTTCCTCCCATCACCAAACAACCAACCAACCATTCACAACCCACATTCACTTGTCACAGAACCCAACCTATACACACTTAAGCACCTCACACACCTCTAAGCCACTTACAACCTCCCATAACATTTTACAACCCCCATAAACCATCACCCATGTCACTACCTACCACAGCTCAGCCCATCTCAGCTCAACCCTCGCCCCCAGCACCGTTCTGTAGCTCCCTCTCTGTACACACGCAACAGTCTATCCTTCTCTGTCAGCCCCAACCCACTCATTTGCCTATCCAGTTCACCTCTGTCATTTAGTTCTTCTCTTCTTTCCTCCTACTATAGAGGTCCTTTTAATTATTATCTACCATAGCCTAGGCAGGTTTTTAATATTCCTTATACACTTCGTTCCAACCATGTATTATTTCGACCGTAAATCAATTCTCTTTAACTACCACTGGCCTCTCCTCCTCCTCCTCCTCCTCCTCCTCACATACATCTATCACAGTCTATCCCTTGCCTCCTACTACCATAATCCAATCCTCACTTCCCTTTTTCAAGTCAATGCACACCACAGCCCCACTCTCTCTCTCTCTCTTTCTCTCTCTCTCTCTCCAACACACACACACTCACTCACACCGTTCACTTCACAAACCAATATAGTGGTATCCTAAGCCTATCACAGCTACCCTACAGTACTCTCTATATCAAAAAAAGATTCCAGCATACCATTCAACTATTACTGCTATTCACCTCAACACTGCACTCTCTATCTGTCATCATTATACAACCACTCCGTTCTCCTCCTTATGCTTAAATCGCTCACATCCAACCATCCTTCACGGCTCCTATAATTCCAAGGAACATTCTCATAAACTAGCAGGCAGGATTCTCACTGTCCCTCATAAGAAACGAAGCAAACCTCACTCACTTCGAATAATTCCCCACACAACCTTTACAATATCTCACAATCAATTGGAGTAACACACACACACACACACACGTTTACTTCTCACATCCTATGATAAAACTCACACAATCCATTGGAGTAGCACACACACACACATAATACACGTTTACTTCTCACATCCCATCATAAAACTCACACAAAAATTCACAACAACACTCAGCCAGGAAACAATCTCCTCACAACATCACCACAACCCACTGACAACAAAACACTCTACAACAACCCACCCACACACACACACACACACAATACTTTCACAATACCCCCACAACCTATACACATTCCCTACATCGAGTACAGTACATGCACATTCCCCACACAGAGTACAGTACATGCAGTGGTTACAGTTCAATCTCACACACTATCTTGCAACCCATACTCAGGCAACTCGTCCCCATAACCCAACCCTCACAAGCCACACACACACACACATATACACGTAGCTTAGCTGGCTCTTGTGTACCTCACCATCACAACCTACCTGCACAACCCACCTGCACAACCCACCCTCACAACCCACCAACACAACTCATTCTCACATCCCACCAACACAACTCATCCTCACAACCCCCCTACCTAACTCACCATCACAACCCACCAACACAACTCACCATCACAACCTACCAGCACAACTCATCCTCACAACCCACCATCACAACCCACCTGCACAACTCATCCTCACAACCCACCTGCACAAACCAACATCACAACCCACCTTCACAACCCACCATCACAACCCATGGCCTCACGGAAAGAGAGGATCACACCACTTTCTTTAAATGAGGAAAAATGCAACGCCACTGGCAGGAGGGAGAGAGAGAGAGAGAGAGAGAGAGAGAGAGAGAGAGAGAGAGAGAGAGAGAGAAGAGGGGGACAGGGAGTGGTGTGAGAAAATGGATTGGGAGAGAGGAGAGGAGACGGGAGGGTGACGGGGAGGGGGAGAGGAGGAAGGGTCAGAATGCATGAAGGGGAGAAAGCTAGACACAGGAAGAGAAACAGAGACAGAGAAAGAGAGATAGAGAAGGGTGAGAACGGAAATGTATGAAGGGAAGGAGGAGGGAAGGAAGAAGTGGAATGTATGAAGGCAGGAGGAGGAGGAGGAGGAGGAGGAGGAGGGGTAAGGAGGGGAAAGTGAAATATATGAAGCAGAAGGAGTGAGGGTGCAGAGAGAGGGGAGAAGGGAAGTTGGATAATAATAATAATAATAATAATAATAATAATAATAATAATAATAATAATAATAATAATAATAATAATAATAATATTAATAATAATAATAATAATAAAAATAATAATAATAATAATAATAATAATAATAATAGTATTAGTAGTATAATGGAAGTAGTAGTAGTAGTAATATTAGTATTAGTAGTAGTATAATAGAAGTAGTAGTAGTAGTAGTAACAGTAGTAATAGCAATAGTAGTAGTAGTAGTAATAGCAATAGTAGTAATAGTAGTAGTAGTAGTAGTAGTAGTAGTAGTATAATAGAAATAATCGTAGTAATAGTAGTAGTAGTAGTAGTAGTTTTGTTTGTCCATCATAGGGTACATTATATACGGTACATTATACAAAAGAAGTACATATGCACCAGTAACCAGTACATACATAACAGTACTAGGAATCATTATGTATATGTATAACTGGAGAGGCAGCAAAGGAATGAGGGAGGGAGCAGTGAGTGGATGAGGGAGGAGGGAAATGTATGACCGGGAGGGAGGGAGGGAGAGTGAGGGGAGGGAGGGACAAGCGAGAAGTGCGAGGGTGAAGGACGGACGCACAAGCAGAGAGGGAGAGGTAGGGAGAGGGAGAGAGAGTGAGAGGGGTAGGGAGTGAGAGGGGTAGGGAGGGAGAGTGAGAGAGAGGGAGGGAGTGGCAGGTAAAAAAAAGAGTGTGGGAGGGAGAATAGCGAGAGGAGGGTAGGGAGAGGGGAGGGGAGGATAAGGAGTGACGTAGGGTAGGGGGGTTGACTGGGAGTCATGGCGTAAGGGGTGATAGGAGGAAGAGGGAGGGGTAAGAAGGGAGGGGTAAGAAGGGAGGGGTAGGGAGGAAGGGAGGGGTAAGGAGAGGGGGAAAAGGGTACAGATAGGGTTCGAAGGACACCAGGGAAAGCGAGGAAAGGAGAAGGGATAAAAGAGAAAAGGGGAAAGAAAAGAGATAAAAGGGAGGAAGAAAAGAGAGAGAGGGGAAGAAAAGAGAGAAAGGGAGGAAGATAAGGAGGGTAGGGACAGGGGAGAAGCTAAAAAAGGAAGGAAAGGGAGAGCAGCGGTGTATGGTAGGAAGAAAGAGTGAAAGACAGGAAGAGAAAGAGACGAGGAAAAAACATGAAAGAGGAAGGGAAAGTGAGAAATAGAAGAATTGTAGAGAAAACCAGGGAAGAAGAAGGAAAGGGTGAGAGAAGGGAGAGGAAAGGGGGAAGGGTGAGAGAAGGGAGAGGAAAGGAGAACGGGAAAGGGAGAGAGGAGAGTTATAAAAAGAATATTTGAACAGAAAGGAAAGATAGTGAGATTAAAGAGAGGGAAAGGAGAGGAAGAAAAGTAAGAAAAAAAGGGAAGGGATACAATAAAGAAAAGAGAGAGGGAGAAAGGATAATAGAGAGGAATTAAAGAATAAGGGAGAAAGGAAAGTGAGTGGAAGAGTAAGGTAAATAGATGGAAGAAGAGGAAGGAGAAAGGTGGGAGGAAAGTGGAGGGAAGGAGGGAGAGGAAGAGGAAGGAGAGGGGGAAGGAGGGAGTGTGGGAAGGAGAGAGAGTGATGGGAGGGAGAGTGGGAAGGGGAGGAGGGAGTGGGTAGGGGAGGGAGAGAGTGGGAAGGGGAGGAGGGAGATGTGGGAAGGGGAGGGAGAGTTTGGGAAGGGAAGGGGAGGGGGAGGGGGAGAGGGGGAGCAAGAGTGGACTCAGGGGACGGGCAGGTGGGATTTAAGGGGGAAGAGGAGGAGGAAAGGGAGGCTTATATGGAAAGTGTGTGTTGTGTGTGTGTATGTGTGTGTGCTACTCCAATGGATTGTGTGTGTGTATGTGTGTGTGCTACTCCAATGGATTGTGTGTGTGTGTATGTGTGTGTGCTACTCCAATGGATTGTGTGTGTGTGTATGTGTGTGTGCTACTCCAATGGATTGTGTGAGAGAGAGTTACATAGAGTTTAATAGAATCACAGACCACAACAGACCTTACGGTCCACACGGGGTGATCTGATTAGAAGGTTACTGGTGGAGAATGAATTTATCTACAACTGTAGATAAGGATAGTAAAGTAGAAGGCTCTCTCCCCACCTTCCACTCCCTCCGGCCTGAGCCGTACAGGAAATAAAGTCAGGAGTCAGAACCTTGTGGAGTTGGTAGAGAAAACTCCACAAGGAAATTTTATAGGAAAGATAGAAAGTAGTTGAAATTTGGCTAACTTGCCACCTGTAATGGGCAAAAATAATTCATTAGTAAACATCGAAAGTCAGGGATTAGACGCAAGGTGTTTATCTAAGCGACGTTTGAAGCTATCTACTGTATTACAATCTATTATGTTTCGGGGAAGCCCATTCCATAAGTTGACGACTCGGTTAAAAAAGAAATTCTTGGATTCGTGTGAATTACCTATGATTTTGCAGCCGTTACCTCTCGTGTAGTTTGATTAAACGAGATTGAAATATTTGTTGCAGTCTATATTATCTATGCCTTTGATTATTTTGAAAACCTGGATTAAATCACCTCTCAATCTACGTTGTGCTAATGGGAATAGATTTAATTCATTTAGCCGCTCCTCATACGTTTTGTTACTTAGACTTAGTATCATTTTAGTAACTCTACGTTGGACTTGTTCCAATTTTACTATATCTTTCTGGTAGTACGGGCACCAGGCTTGGACACAATATTCCATAAGGGAACGGACCAAGGAATAATACAAAGTGAGGATTGTATCTTTGGACTTATACTAGAATGCTCTGCCAATAAAGCCGATAGTTTTATTTGCTTTTTTAATTACTTTTGTACACTACTGACTAGGTTTTAGGTTACTTGACATTGTTACCCCTAAGTCTGTTTCTTGATCCACGATTTTAATTTGATTACCGTTTAATGTGTAGTTTGCTGTTACGTTACGATGTCCGATCTGGAGCACTTTACATTTATCTGCATTGAAGGACATTTGCCAAGTTTTCGCCCAATTTGACAATTTATCGAGATTATCTTGCATTTCTTTAGTTTGTGCATTAGTGAGTACTGTATTTGCAATTTTAGTGTCATCGGCAAACTTCGATATTATGCATGAGACCTTCATCTATGTCGTTTATGTAAACTAGGAATAGGATTGGCCCTAAAACTGACCCTTGTGGCACCCCACTCGTAACTCCAGTCCAATTAGATGATTTTCCATTTATTACCACGCGTTGTTTTCGGTTTCTTAGCCAGCTCTCTATCCATCTTACGATGTCGCCTTGGATTCTGTGTGATTTTAATTTAGTTATTAAGCGTTTATGGGGAACTTTGTTAAAGGATTTTTGGAAATCTAGATAAATTATTTCTACTGCTTTACTCTTATCATATTCGTTAAAAAATCTAATAGATTCGTTAGACAAGAGCGTTTATTGCGAAAACCGTGTTGAGTGTCTCTGAGTAAGCTGTTTTCCTCTAAGTGATTTGTAAGTTTATCTCGTATGATTGTCTCTAACATTTTGCATACTACTGAGGTTAGGCTGATAAAAGAGAGAGAGAGAAAAAAAAAGGTGAAAGAGATGGAACAGGCGAATGACAAGAGAGGGAATGAGAGATAAATATTAGAAATGAGAGAGAGAGAGAAACAAGGACAGAAGACGCAAAAGGGGGGGAGGAGGAGGATGGGAGGAGACTGCGAAAGAGGTGGGAATCAGTAGGGAGAAATCAGAGAGAAAGAGTAAGAGAGGGAGGGATCTGAAGGGTGAACAAGAGAAGGGGGGGGGAGGAAAGGGAGAGATGAAGGGAGGGAGGGAGAGAGGGGCAGGCGGACCGGGAGAGAGAGGGAGAGATGGAGGGGGAAAGAGAGGGAGGGAGGGAGAGATGGAGGGGGAGAGGGAGGGAGGGAGGGAGGCAGATGGAGGGGGAGAGGGAGGTAAAGGGAGGGAGGGAGGGAGGGAGGGAGGGAGGGAGGCAGATGGAGGGGGAGAGGGAGGTAAAGGGAGGGAGGGAGGCAGGTGGTGGGAGAGAGAGGGAAGAGGAGAGAGGACCGGAAGGTAAGTAAGACGGGAGAGAGGGAGACAGACAAGGACCACAGGGTTGGAAGAGAGAAAAGAGAGAGGGATGAGAGAAAAGAGAGGGAATATTTTGGAGAGGGAGGAGAGGAAGAATGGGTAGAAGAAAGGTTGGGAGTTAGGGAGGGATGGGTTTGGAGGAAGGGAGGGAGAGAGAAAGGAGGATAAAGGAGAGAGAAAGAAAGGAGGATAATGGAGAGAGAAAGGAGAATAAAGGAGAGAGAAAGAAAGGAGGATAATGGAGAGAGAAAGGAGGATAAAGGAGGGAGAAAGGAGGATAAAAGAGAGAAAGGAGAAAGGAGGATAAGGGATGGAGAGAGAAAGGAGAAAGGAGGATAAGAGAGAGAAAAAGGAGGATAAGGGAGGGAGGTATGAAGCAAGAGAAACAAAGAAAGGAGTGAATGAATGAGAAAGGAGTGAGTGAATGAGAAAGGAGTGAGTGAATGAGAAAGGAGTGAGTGAATGAGAAAGGAGTTAGTTGTAAGTGAGGGAGGCAATATGAATACAAAACTGAGGAGAAGTGAGTAAATGAGGGAGGAATGAAGGAGTAAAGATGATGAGGAGAAATGGAGTGAGTGAGGAAGAGGTAAGTAGGGTTGATACAAGAATGAAGAGGGATGAGTAAGTAAGTGAGAGTTCCAGGAATGAGGGAGTAGAGAGAGAGGGAATGAGAGAATAAAGAATGATGATGAGAAAGAGAGAGGGAATGAGAGAATAAAGAAAGAGGGAATGAGGGAATTAAGAGTGAGGATGAGAAAGAGAGGGAATGAGAGAATAAAGAAAGAGGGAATGAGTGAATAAAGAGCGAGAAAGAGAGAGAGAGAGGGAGGGAGTGAGGCAGGCAGTGTGTGTGTTTGTATGTATGTGTGTGTGTGTAGGGAGAGGAGAGGGAGGGGTGAGGGAGTGAGAGTGAGGCCGTCGTGGTGGTGGCAGCAACAAACATGTGGCAACTGAGCGACCCACGCCCATACTTCATAACAGCTGACGAACCCTCACTCACTCACTACCTACCTACCTACGTCCCTCTATCTATACTCACTCACTACCTACCTACGTCCCTCTATCTATACTCACTCACTACCTACCTACGTACCTCTATCTATACTCACTCACTCTATCTATACTCACTCACTACCTACCAACATCCCTCTATCTATACTCACTCACTCACTACATCCCTCTATCTATACTCACTCACTACCTACCTACCTCTCTCTATCTATACTCACTCACTCACTAGTTCCCTCTATCTATACTCACTCTATACTCACTCACTACCTACCTACCTCCCTCTATCTATACTCACTCACTCACTACCTACCTCTATACTCACTCACTACCTATCTAACCTCCCTTTATCTATACTCACTCACTACCTACGTCCCTCTATCTATACTCACTCACTCACTACCTACCTCCCTCTATCTATACTCACTCACTCACTAGTTCCCTCTATCTATACTCACTCTATCTATACTCACTCACTACCTACGTCCCTCTATGTATACTCACTCACTCACTAGTTCCCTCTATCTATACTCACTCTATCTATACTCACTCACTACCTACCTACCTACATCTATCTATACTCACTCACTCACTACATCCCTCTATCTATACTCACTCACTCACTACATCCCTCTATCTATACTCACTCACTCACTACCTACTTCCCTCTATCTATACTCACTCACTCACTAGTTCCCTCTAACTATACTCACTCACTTACGAGTCAACTGTATTCTCACTCACTGTATCCATTCACTTTTCCTCTATCTACCAGTACTTACTCGATCCATGTACTATATCTGCATTCACACATTATTATTATTTTTATAGTTTACTGTATTTTGACTTATTGTATTCATCCACACTCCCTCTACACCAAATCTATTATGTATACTTAGATTTGGCCTCTATCTACTATCTCTCTTTCTCTCACTGTATTCACTCTCACTCACTCACTCACTCTCTCACTGTATTCACTCTCACTCACTCACTCTCTCACTGTACCCTCACTCACTCACTCGTACTACACACCTCATCCACCTCATTCATCCGTTCACACCCGCAACACACACACACACACACACACACACACACACACACACACACACACTAATCATCCACACACCTTTATTTCTTTATCTATTTATTTATTTTTTACACATTGTCACTCACTTACTTACTTAAACACCAGCTCTTACTTACACACACACACACACACACACACACACACACACACACACACACACACACACACACACACACACACACACACACTTTAGTCATCCACACACATTTATTTCTTTATCCATTTATTCATTTTTTTACACATTGTTACTCATTTACTTACTTAAACAACATCTCTTACTTATACTTTCTCACCAGCGAACTATAGACGAAAGAAAATAATATTATACCACTAGCGAGGAAAAAACGAACGGGAAATCCTTATCCGTAGTGACTGGTGGTCGTGGATGGAATTAAGGGACCCTGTGATGGCAGTCTGAAAATTGGAGATAAACGAGTCCCACAAATATTGCCACGAAACACCACCTATACTGAAGGAGCTTGTTCCGTGGCATAGTTAGGAGGAATTAGAAGCCTCCAATTTTCATACACGATAAGGGGAATCATTAATTTATTTATTTTGGGAGTCCTGGCTACTGATTTCTCCCAGCTGTGCCAGGAAGCAGACTCCTCCTTATAAGTATACGAGGCAGGTATCTTGTTTGGTTGTAGTGTTCAGAGGGCTAAAACACACACAACAAACGAACACACAAACCCCTTCATTGACAGTCCACACACACACACACACACACACACACACACACTGACTGCTGCTGTTACGTTTCTCTGACCACCACCACTACCACCAGACTTTTTTATCCTTATTCGTAGGAAGATATTATAAACATACAAAGATTTAAAAAGTTCAATTAATGCTTAGAAAAAGAGCTTAGTAACACTTTTGATAACATGAAGGGAATAACGCCAGACGATTTTAGGTACACGATATAATTAAACACCTCCACAAAGACTTTAACTATTAGTATTAAAGTGTTATAATATATTTTATGAGTATACATAATTATATGTTTTATTATTCACCTTATCACTCCAGAAAATAAAATATGCACAAACCCTACATAAAATTAAAAGGTGGCAGTGTGTGTGTGTGTTTGTGTGTGTGAGTCTATGCAAAGTTTACTAGTTCTTGTATCCACTCTTATTATTATTATTATTATTATTATTATTATTATTATTATTATTCATCCAGTTGCTTTAAGTCTGCCTACACTCATATGTCAGTATTATTATTATTATTATTATTATTATTATTATTATTATTATTATTATTATTATTATTCTACAGTCATACACCCTTGCACATCCAGACCAATCTTTACACACAACTATCTAACACATTTACTTGCACCATCACACTCACTAACTTTATATTCTGTCTACGCATACCAACAAAAGCACCAATTGTATAAGGTTACACACACACACACACACACCCATCGTAAACGTTCATAAACACACACACACACACACACATCGTATACGTTCACACACACACACACACACACATTAGCGTTGGTTGACTGTATAAAAAGCGAAAACAGACAGTTAACACGATAAGAGTGAACTGTGACTGGAGTTCCTTGATTCCTCCAAAGTATGCCAGGAAACAAGACCACATGGACAAATATAATGGTGGCCTGTTGTCTGGAATAGTTTGGAGGAATCAGTTGCTCCAAATTTACCAACACTGTAATACCCTCTTAAGGTTGTAATATGGTTTAGTGTTGGTAAATATTATGGAGTAAATGATTCATCCAAATTTTTCTAAAATTAAGGTTATTTTCAATTAGTTGTTATGGTCAGTTTCTCACATTCACTTTCACACTCAAATTCAACCGCACGCATATGTTTAGTTAGTCACACACACACACACACACACACACACACACACACACACACACACACACACACACACACACACACACATCAATATTCTTACATACATTCTCACTTTCAGTCATACACACACACATCTACATTCCTACATACACTCTCACTTTCAATCATACACACACAAACAACCATATACATACATATACTCATCAACATTTTTATACACATTGTCATCCACATACATAAACACACATAGAGTCCACATATACCAACACCCACACTCACCTCCACACACTCGATTGCACACGAGAGCAAAGGGGTTGAAATGAAGGAAGGGAGAGACAGGGAGGGAGGGAAGGAGGGAGAGAGGGAGGGAGGAACTGAAGGGATGAGAGAGGGAGGAGGAGAGGGAGCAGGAGGAGAGGGAGGGAAGGAGAGAGGGAGAGACTGAAGGGAGGAGAGGGAGGAGGAGGAGGGGGAGGATTACGTGGTGGGGTAAGGGGTGAGGATGCTGGTAATGGGGGGTGGGGGTGAGGGGTGGAGGGGGAGTGAAAGAGGGGGGGAGGAGAGGAAAGGGGAGATGCCTTGGAATGCCTGATATGTGAAAAAAAGGAGGGAAAGGGGGAAACGAAAATAAAAAAAAAAGAATGCGCCCCCAAATCAATACTTGGAGGACAACACAGGTTACGGTGCTGGTGGTGAGAGAGAGAGAGAGAGAGAGAGAGAGAGAGAGAGAGAGAGAGAGAGAGAGAGAGAGATGGGTGGAAGATGGAAGAGAATGTGGATGTGTATGAAAGTGAGAGAGAGATGAGTGAGAAGAAAAGGAGGAGGTGGATGAAGAATAAAAGGAAATGGAGAGAGAGAGAGAGAGAGAGAGAGAGAGAGAGAGAGAGAGAGAGAGAGAGAGAGTAAGGAAGAAGGAGGGGTGCTTGCAAGCTGCACTCTGCCTGCTCTCGCTCACCAGGCAGACAGTGGCAACGAGAGCAGGCAGGCAGGCAGGCAGGCAGAGCGGTACAGGTGGTGCCACACGAGAGAGAGAGAGAGAGAGAGAGAGAGAGAGAGAGAGAGAGAGAGAGAGAGAGAAGAGGGGTGGAGGAGGGGCTGCTGAGGGGTGGGAAAAGACAAGAAGAAGAGGAGGAGGAGATGGTTGGGAAAGGTACAGTGTAAGGAGTTGTGGAGGCGAGGGAATAGAGAGGCAGGCAGTGGTGGTGGTGATTGATTTGGGAGAGGAAAGAGTGGAGGGGAGGGAAAGGAAATGGAAGGGGAGGGAAGGGAAATGGAAGGGGAGGAATGAGGGAAGGGGAGGAATAAGGGAAGGGGAGGAATGAGAGAAGGAGAGGAATGAGGGAGGGAAAGGAAATGGAAGGGGAGGAATGAGGGAAAGGGAGGAATGAGGGAAGGGGAGGAATGAGGGAAGGGGAGGAATGAGGGAAAGGGAGGAATGAGGGAAAGGGAGGAATGAGGGAAGGGGATGAATGAGGGAAGGGGAGGAATGAGGGAAAGGAAGGACAGCTAGGGAGTGGTGGTGAATGATAAGAAAGAAGGAAGGAAACACAAGGAAAGGAGAGAAAGGAAGGACAACTAATGGTGATGAATGATGAGAAAGAGAGAGGGAGAGAAACATAATTATGGAAAGGCTTAGGGAAGGAAGGAAGGAAGGAAGGAATGGAGAGGAAAACACGAAAAGACAAGAAATGGATGTAAGAGACAAAAAATGGAATAACTGGGAAGGAGATGGATGGATAGATGGAAGGGAATAAAAGAGATAAGTAGGAAATGAAGAGCATAAGAAAAGAGCACGTCAGAGAGAGAGAGAGAGAGAGAGAGAGAGAGAGAGAGAGAGAGAGAGAGAGATAAGGGAGGAAGCACTGATAACGAAGGGAGTGAGGCCAGGCGGATGTGGTGGCTGGCTGACTGGCTGCTAACATCACAACAACAACAACAACAATGATACACTACTACTTCAAGCTCACTACATCAACACTGACACCATAATTATAGATCAAGCACAACAACACCATAACGCCACCATTATAACTACCACCACACCAACACTGTATTGTCACCATCATCATCATATTCACAACACATCCATATAATAATAATAATAATAATAATAATAATAATAATAATAATAATAATAATAATAATAATAATAATAACAACTGCAAGTAATAATGATAATACAAAAATAATAATAAAAATAGAAATAAATAATAATAATAATAATTATAATAATAATAATAATAATAATAATAATAATAATAATAACAACTGCAAGTAATAATGATAATACAAAAATAATAATAAAAATAGAAATAAATAATAATAATAATAATAACAATAATAATAATAACAATAACACAGCATTGTCACACTCACAGAAATAACACACAATAAAATATTACCAACACACAACACATCAATGTTAATTACAATTCAACTACCATCACTAGTTTCAACACAATGGTAAAAATAATCACATTCACACAAGCACAATAAAAACGAACTAACAAAATAAAAAGCAGTATTAATTAACAAAAGCTTCAACATTATCAACAATAAAAACAAAAACAACAACAAATTAAAACAACATGAAATATAACAACAACAACAACATCAACAGCAATAACTAGAACAACAATAACAACTACTATAACAACAAAAACAACAACTACAACAACAAAAACAACAACTACAACTACAACAAGAGGGTACTTAAATGTCAGTAAGTGTCATATACCGAGTGAGTTCCACAACCTGCACGTTACACAACCCTCCTCTCCCTCCCTCCCTCTCATCCTCTCACTCGCTCCCCCCCCTCCGTCACTATCATCCTCTCTCTCTCTCTCTCTCTCTCGTACACACACTGATTACCCTCTCTCTCTCACCTCCACACCCTCTCTTTCTCTCTCTCACACACACACTACTACTATACTACTACTACTACTACTACTTCTTGTGTGTGTGTATGTGTTGATAAATCTGGAGCAATTGAATCCTCCTAACTATTCTAAGCAACATGCACACCACCATTATTATTGTTACCCTGGACCATCCTGTTTCGTGGCATACTTTGGAGGAATCAAGGCACTTTATATTATTACAAAAGTGTATTGCCTCTTTAGGGTAATTAATTAAGAAAAACATGATTCCTTTCAGGGTAATTAAGAAAAATAGGCTTCCTTTTAGGGTAATTATGAAAAATAGGATTCCTTTTAGGGTAATTAAGAAAAATAGGATTCCTTTTAGGGTGATTAAGAAAAATATGCTTCCTTTTAGGGTTATTAATAAAAATGTAAGGCAGATAGAGAAGGTAAGAGATAGGTAAGAGAGAAGGCCAGTGTACCCAGGAGAATACAAGGGCAGGATGGGTTATGTAAAGGGAATGAGCAAGTGAGTATAGAGTGAGTACAATCATGATTAACCTTCGTATTATAAAATGAGCTAACTGTTCCTTTGTATGCTGTGGATGTCGTCAGCTTGTGTGCCGGGCCAACTGGGGCAAAGTATCACGTGGTTACAGAGCATCAACAGAATAGTAATAATAGAATAATTACTGAAAATATCAACAGAATAGTAATAATAGAATAATTACTGAAAATATCAACAGAATAATAATAGAATAATAATTATAATATAAAAACATTAAAAAAAAAACATAAAACATAAAATTAATGGAGAGTGTAGGTTATATATAGCAAATAGTAAATAAACTAGAGTGAAATTTTAGATATAATGAAATATCAGAAAGATGAAAAAAATATATATAAAAATTGACAGGATGTTTTAAAGGTCAGAGTTACTGGAGAAAGCTCGATGACATATATATATAATCTTATTAGGCTTATGTTTGTTTAATTTCATTTTGTCCTTTAGGTAAACAAACACTTAATAGTGCAGATAATATATACGTCAGAACATAGTGTAAATAGCATGACATAACAAACAGTGTAAGTCACAGAATATTATATTGTATTAGAAGATGAGGAATGTGTCAGTCAGTCAGTCAGTCTTGTTGGTAAGTTGGTGTGCGGGAGGTCGAACGTCGTGAGGGAGGGGGGGCGGAGGGAAGATGCGAGGGAGGGGGGGGAGGAGGGAAGATGGGAGGGGGAGGGGGAGGGAATGAAGGAGGGAGGGAGGGGGAGGACGGACGAGGTAGCAGTGAGGGTTGAAATGGCGGCTCTCACATGGGTAAAAAAAAAAAAAAAAAAAAGACACGCTACAATAACACAGAGACGGAACCTCGGGCGCCATCTTGTTAGGCCCTCCCAGTCCCCACTATAGG
Source organism: Petrolisthes manimaculis (assembly GCA_034508575.1). Classification (NCBI taxonomy): domain Eukaryota; kingdom Metazoa; phylum Arthropoda; class Malacostraca; order Decapoda; family Porcellanidae; genus Petrolisthes; species Petrolisthes manimaculis. Next base: position 23,016 of record JAWZYT010003944.1, on the reverse strand, counting down.
AGGGGGAGGTGGGGGTCGGGGAGGAGGAGGAGGGGGAGTGTCCGCGGGTGATGGAAGCAGGGCGGTGTGAACGGTGGCGTGTGTGTGTGTGTGTGTGTGTGTTGGGAGGGTGGTTTAAGATGTGTTGTGTTATGTTGTGATGTTGGGAGGGTGGTTTAAGATGTGTATGGATGTGTTGGTGTTGTGTTGTGTTGTGATGTGATGTGAGGATATAATTATAAAGTTGTGTGTGTTTGTGTTGTGATTTTTTTTTTTGTGGATGTGTTGTGTTGTGATGTGATGTGGGGCTATACTATAAGATGTATGTATGTGGGGGTGTTGTGTTTTGAAATGATGTGGATGTATATAAGATGTATGTGTGTTTGTGTTGTGTATGTGTATTGGGAGGGTGGTGAAAGATGTGTGTTTGTGGTGTGGTGTGTGGTGTGTCGTGTGGAGGTATAATTATAAAGAAATATGTGTGTGTTTGTGTTGTTGTGTGGGGTGGGGTGGTGTGGTAGGGTATATAAAATGTGTGTGAATGTGATGTGTTGTAATGTGGTGTAATGTGGTGTGGCAGTGAACATCTATGTGTAAAAAATATGTGTGTGGTGGGTTATCAAGTAAATGTGTGTGTGTGTGTGTGTGTGTGTGTGAGGGTTGTGGGTATACATGTGCGTGGGTGTGGGAGACGTGGGAGAAAGAGTGGCTGTGTGTGTACGCGTGGTATGAATAAGGAGAGAGAGAGAGAGAGAGAGAGAGAGAGAGAGAGAGAGAGAGAGAGTGTATGTGAGAGAGGAGAGTACTGCTTATGTGTGTGTGTATGTGTGTGTGTGTGTGGGTGGGTGGGTGGGGTGTGTCTGGGAGGAGTGAAGGACGATTTGTATGTATGTATGTATGAGAGAGAGAGAGAGAGATAGAGAGAGAGAGATAAAGAGAGAGAGAGAGAGAAGGAACATGAGGTCAGGGACACCAAAGAAGGAAGCGAGAACACAAACAAATAAAACACTGAAAGGTTAAGACAAAGACACACACACACAAACACCAAAAAAAAAAAAAAAAAAAAAAAAAAAAAACTGGCGAATAAAAACGAGATACTGGACGAGTAAAAATAAAAAATAAATATAAATGCAATGATGGGAACGGAAGAGAGAGAGAGAGAGAGAGAGAGAGAGAGAGAGAGAGAGAGAGAGATGAGTGAAAGTTGTAGCTTGTTTATCTTTATCAATCTTATCTGTCTGTCTGTCTGTTTATCTGGCTTAATGTAACGAGAGAGAGAGAGAGAGAAAAAAAAAAGAGAGAGACAGCATGAAAATAAACAGAGTACCTAAAAGAAAGAGAGAGAGAGAGAGAGAGGAGGGGGAAGTAACAATGGAGGGGGTAGGAGTAATGGAGGCAGCACCAGGTTATTAGTTAGTTCCTCTGGCCCTCTCTCTCTCTCTCTCTCTCTCTCTCTCTCTCTCTCTCTTTTTGGTACTCTTTATTTTCATGCTCTATCTCTCTCTCTCGCTCCCTCTCTCTCTCTTTCTTTTTGGTACTCTATATATTCTCATGTTCTCTCTCTAACTCACTCTCACTCTCTCTCTCTCTCTCTTTTTGGTACTCTATATATTCTCATGCTCTCTCTCTCTAAGTCACTCTCACTCTCTCTCTCTCTCTCTCTCTCTCACACACACACACACACACAGTTAATATATTTCCTCTTGTTTGTTTAGTTTCTCCCTTGTTTGCTCTTTACATTTTCTCTCTCATTCTCTTGTTTTCTTGTTTAAATTTCTCCTCGCACCCTCCACTCACTCTCACTCTCTCTCTCTCTCTCTCTCTCACTCTCACTCTCACTCTCTCTCTCTCTCTCTCTACTTTTACGTCTTTCATTCTTCCTTTATTCCTTTCTCACTTTCACCTCTTCCCCACTTTCTCTTGTCATTCACGTTATTTCTCTCTCTCTCACTTTCTCTCTCTCTCTCACACACACACTTCTCTTTCACACTTTCTCACTACTGTCTTTTCCCCCCATCCACTCTCACAACCCGACTATAGCTTACTCTCTTTCCCTCTCACTCCCACGCTCTCTCTCACTCTCTCTCTCTCTCTCTCTCTCTCTGTGTGTGTGTGTGTGTGACTGTGTGTGTCTTACATATACACACACTTCTCTCACACTTTCTGACAAATATCCTCTTTTCACTCACAGTAACACACACACACACACACACACATACACACACTCTCTTACTCTCTCTCTCTCTGTGTATGTGTGTGTAGTTTTCTGTCCTCTGTTCCCGTTACCATTCTGTCACAGCGTTACTCGTCTTGTCATGAATATATTTTACTAATGGTTTTTCCGTTGTTCCTGTTATCATCTCGCTTCGTCTCCTGTGACCATATACGTATACCTTCAATAATGATGTTACCGTTACATACTCTGTTACCTGTTACCTGATTTACTGATGCTATGCTGTTACATGTTCAGTTACCTGCTACTATTTTTTTATTGTTGAAAACTACTACAACTATTACTACTACAACTATTACTACTACTACTACTACTGTTACTACTACTATTACTACTTCCACTACATACTACAACTACCACCACCACCACCACAACTATACTTCTACTTCTACTACTACTACCACTACCACCACTAAAATATTTCGTCTTGTGAGATATAATTATACTATACAATACAGAGCCTACCTACCTACCTACCTACCTATTTACTTACCTACCTACCTACCTCTCCCCCTGCCTCATTTCCCTGTTCACCTTCCTTCCTGCCTGCGTTCCCTGTTCACTCTGCTGTATCATCCATCCATCTGCCTATTGTTACCCTTCCTTCTTGTTGCTGCTGCTGCTGCCTGCTTCCCACTCCTCCCCCTCCACACACACACACACACACAGTACTGCAATCTTCCCTGCTGTCCCTCCTGCTCACTCTGCCGTGTGTGCATATATATTGCCATCAAGACTACTGCTACTGCTGCTGCTACTGTATACCTCCTTTACTCTCTCTCACTTTCTTTCTCTTTGTCGTGTCTGTGTGTTGTGTGTTACTTTTCCTGTATACTGTGTAACGTTGGTAAATCCTCCTCTGTGTTCCTGTTTTGTTATGACTGTTGTTGCTGTTACGTTACGCCTGTAGTGGTTTGGTTACGTCTGTTCCTACCTATCCTAAAAACCTCTTATAGGCTCTATTTGCCCTTAAGACTGACTGTGTTGTTGTTGTTCTCTGTTATGTATTGTTAATGTTTGTTGGTCTGCTGTTTACTGCTTGCTCACTGTTGCATCCCTATCTCCTCTCTCTCTCTCTCTCTCTCTCTCTCTCTCTCTCTCTCTCTCTCTCTCTCTCTCCTCAATAAAATATCTGCTACAATCTACTACTCCCTTATTAGTTAACCTCCTCCAATGCTCCCTCAGTCCTTCCTCTGCTTCTCTCTACTGTGTCTTTTTAATGGGACATTTTTCCGAGTCTGCATGGCGTTTACAGTTCATTGTTATACTTCTCCTGCCTATACTGCCTCTGTTGTTATATATACTACTTCTCCTACCTACCATTTCTGTTGTTCCTGTTCGTATTGTTGCTGCCTGTTCTCTTGTTTGTTGTTATTTTGTTATTATTATTATTCCTAGTGTTATAATGTTCTCTTGTTGTTTATTGTTATTATTTTGTTGTTGTTGTTATTATTATTCCTAGTGTTATTGATTTATTGTTATTGTTGTTCTTTTGTTTGTTTGTATTATTCCTAGGTGTGTGTTATTGGGATTACTTTTTTATATTATTCCTAGTGCTGGTATTATTCTGTTATTGTTATTGGAGTTATTTTGTTATTGTTGTTGTTATTGAAGTCAGTTTTTTCACGTGCTTCCTGTTTGTTCTGTTGTTTTTGTCGTTATCGTGTTCTTGTTACTCCTACTGCTGCTGCTTCCTGTTCTGTTCTTGCTGTTGTTTTTGTTCTCGTTGTCGTTGTTTTGTTCTTGCTGTTCTTAGTTCTGCTGTTGTTATTGTCGATATTGTGTTCTTGCTGTTCCCACTGCATCCTGTTCTGTTGTTGTTTTTGCTGTTCTGTTGTTGTTATTGTTATTGCTGTTATTCAGTCTGTTGTTATTGCTGTTATTTATTTATCGTTATTGCCGTTCTGTTGTTATTATTGCTGTTCTGTTTGTTATTGCTGTTATTCTGTTTGTTATTGCTGTTATTCATATGTTATTGTTATTGCTGTTATTCATATGTTATTGTTATTGCTGTTATACTTTTGTTGTTCTTTCTCCTGCTTTCTCCTCCATTATTGTTATTGTTATAGTGTTGTCTCTGTCTGTCTGTCTGTTCTCACTGTTTCTCTTCTGCGTGCGTGCGTGCGTGTGTGTGTTGTTTGTTTGTTGTCATGTTAAAAGGGACCCTATATTGTAGTCAGAAAATTGGAGGTATACGAATCCTTCAAATTTTGCCACGAAACACAACTCATATGGAAGGAGCTTGTTTCGTGGCATGGTCAGGAGGAATCAGAAGTCTCCAATTCATTATCATACGCGATCACAGGGTCTTTTATTATGGGGGAAAGTTTCAGCGTTGGTAAATATGGAGTAACTGATTCCTCCAAACTATTCCAAGCAACATACAGGCCTTCCCATTATTATTTTTTTTGTTCATCTGGTCCTGTTTCCTGGCATATTATGGAGGAATCAAGACGCTCCAAATGACCACTAAAAGTAGACCATCCCCCCCCCCCTCTCTCTCTCTCTCTCTCTCTCTCTCTCTCTCTCTCTCTCTCTCTCTCTCTCTCTTTCTCTCTCTCTCTGTCTCTGCTTGTAATGACTTCTGTTGGGAGTAGGATTATTATTATGCTTTTAGTTTGGTTTGCTTGCTTGCTTGCTTGCTTGGTCGTTTTTCTGTTTATTGTATGTCTTTCTGTGTGTGTGTTTTGTCAGTCTTTTTGTCAGTCTGTGGGTCTGTTTAGTTTTTTTTTTTTTTTTTTTTTTTTTTTTTTTTTTTTTTTTTACGAAAGTCGGCAACAAGTGATTTTATTTTGATAGAGTTGAGGTGAATAATTAAGTCACATTACAGAGGGTCATTACTAAGTATAACTGTGAAATGTGTACTGTCTGTGTGTGTGTATGTATGAGTGTATGTGTGTGCGTGTATGTGTGTGTGTGTATGTGTGTGTGTGTGAGTGTATGTGTGTGTGTGTGTGTGTGTGTGTGTGTGTGTGTGTGTGTGTGTGTGTGTGTGTGTGTGTGTGTGTGTGTGTGTGTGTGTGTGTGTGTGTGTGTGTGTGTGTGTGTGTGTGTGTGTGTGTGTGTGTGTGTGTGTGTGTGTGTGTGTGTGTGTGTGTGTGTGTGTGTGATTCCAAGCAACTAGGGATTCCGTTAAAATGAGTCATCCACGAAAGTTACAGACACACACACACACACACAAACACACACACACACTAGAAGGAACATCTGCTCTTTACATTCATAAAATACGCACACATGTACACGTATATACATAAGAACAGTCTCAGTTACACACATACACACACACAAACATACACAGACACATACACACACACAAACATACACAGACACATACACACACACAAACATACACAGACACATACACACACACAAACATACACAGACACACACACAAACACACACATCCCTATTCGCAGGTGCAAAAAATATGATACACACAACTACAACACTCTCATCATGTACCTGTGCAATTATCACACACACACACACACACACACACACACACACACACACACACACACACACACATACACACACACACACACACACACACGAGTTATAACGTGTGTAGTAGTAAAGTGTAAAAGTGTAAAAGTGTAAAATTGTAAAAGTGTAAATGTAAGTGTAGTATAAGATAATGTTGTGTATATAGTATAGTGGAAAGGCATAAATAATATAGTATAGTGGAGTGAACAGTATAGTGCAGAGTAGCGGAGTGTAATGCAGTGTAATAACAAATGAATATAGTGTAATGGAGTGTATGTATAGTGTATGTATAGTGTGTAGTGTAGATTAGTGTACTGTGACGATGCAATGAAGTGGATTATTGTGTAAAGGTGTAGTGTAGTGTTGTGTTGTTGTTGTTGTTGTGTATATAGTGTAGTGTTGTGTTATGTTGTATAAGACGGATATAGTGTAGTGTTGTGTTGTATAGTGTATTATTTTGTAGTGTATGACGATTATGGTGTAGTGTTGTGTAGTAATAGACGAATATAGTGTAGTGTAGTGTTGTATAGTGTATTATTTTGTTGAATATGACGAATATAGTGTGATGTGGTGTAATGTAATGTAAAGTAGTGCAATATCACAAAATATGACCGAGAATGTATGGTGCTAATGGTGATTTGTGATGATATTATGGTGTATAGTGATAGTATGGTCACTATCAAATGGCAAGGCGACGTGGTGATGGCACTCAGATGGGTATAGAAAAGTATGGTGTGATAAATATCATCATAAAATTTTTACCATTACCATCACCATAAATTTTTTACCATTACCATCACCATAAATTTTTTACCATTAGCATCACCATAAAATGTTTACCATTACCATCACCATAAAATGTTTACCAAATATGGTGAGGACAGTGAGTTGAAATACATATGGTGAGGACACAGCGAGATGAACAATTATGGTAATAAATATGGTGATAAAAATGATGTATGATATAATAGGGTATGGTGAGGTATGGATGGGCCATATAATACAAATTTGGCATGGTGTTGTTAAGGATATGGTGTTAAGGATATGGTGTTAAGGATATGGTGATAAGGATATGGTGTTAAGGATATAGTGTTAAGGATATAGTGTTAAGGATATGGTGATAAGGATATGGTGATAAGGATATGGTGATAAAGATATAGTGTTAAGGATATGGTGATAAGGATATGGTGATAAGGATATAGTGTTAAGGATATGGTGATAAGGATATAGTGTTAAGGATATGGTGATAAGGATATAGTGTTAAGGATATGGTGATAAGAATATGGTGATAAGGATATGGTGATAAGGATATGGTGATAAGGATATGGTGATAAGAATATAGTGTTAAGGATATAGTGATAATGATATAGTGTTAAGGATATGGTGATAAGGATATAGTGTTAAGGATATGGTGATAAAGATATGGTGTTAATGATATAGTGTTAAGGATATAGTGATACAGATATGGTGCAAACAAGGTAATGGTATATGATAGGATATGGTGTAGCGAAGGAGTAAACAAACAAACAAACAAACAAACAAATAAACACACAAACAAACATATAACAAGATGTAGTAAGATGTGATATGATACGTGTATGTATGTATGTATGGTGTATGTATGTATAGTGTATGTATGTATGTATGTATGTATGTATGAGTTGGGTACAGAAACACACCTGGCTAACCCTTCCACCCCCACCCCCACCCCACATCCCCCTCACCCCCATCACCCTCACCCCCCCCCCCCACACACACACACACCACTGGCCAGGTAACACGATACGACTGCCCACCACCAACCCCGACCCCATACCCATACCCCTTTATATTCTGTACATGCCCACTAACCCTTTCTTTCTCCCTTATCCCCCTTCCATAGCTAATCCCCCTCCCCTCTTTCATCTCCCACACTCACTCACACATGCTCTCTCTCTCTCTCTCTCTCTCTCTCTCTCTCTCTCTCTCTCTCTCTCTCTCTCTCTCTCTCTCTCTCTTTAATTTCAAACACTATAATGTAGAAACGTGCTTCCTGAGTAGTTACTAAGTCTGACAACAAAATTAATCATCCTCTTCAAATTAATAGTGATAGAATGAATGAAAATGATGCCTCCTGTAGAATATTTACCACACAAACAGAAAAATCATTCATCATAAAAGAGACGAGAATTTTAAGTTTCATTTACCTCCTATAGAATAATTATTTACTACACATACAGAAAAATCGTTCATAAAAGAGACGAGATTTTTAAGTTTCATTTACCTCCTATAGAATAATTATTTACTACACATAAAGAAAAATCGTTCATAAAAGAGACGAGATTTTTAAGTTTCATTTACCTTACAGTCTCGTCTTTCCTTTCCTCTTCTTGTGTGGCTGGCTGGCTGTCTGGAAGAGAAAACACAAACAGTTAATGAAGAGCATAACAATTATAATATTCGATGCAGTAAACAGTAAATTAGTAATGAGCATATAATTATACTATTCGATACAATAAACAGTAAATTAATTAATGAGCATATAATTATAATATTTGACAGAGTAAACAGTAAATTAGTTAATGAAGAGCATATAATTATAATATTCGATACAGTAAACAGCACAGTATAATACGTAAACCGTATATATCTCTCAGTAAAGAGTATTAAATGCCTGAGGAAATGTCTACTGGGCAATACTGTGACTTGACCCCTCCACTGTATATGTCTCGAGTTAGTCAGTCCTTCTCTTTTTTTATAGCTTCTCTACTATACCCTTCTTGTTTGTTGTCCATCCTCTCTGTCTTCTTCCACCTCATTACATTACAGGGTCTTTCTTCCAAGTCTAGGGTGGTGGTCTTCCTTCCCTTCAATACATTCTCTACTGCTCCTTTCATTCCATCTTTTTTTCCCTATAATACTTGATATCCATTTATTCCCTTCCATTTTTCTCTATCTATAATTATCTCCTTGTGTATTCTATTCGCCTCATTTCCCTTTTGTGTTCCCTGGTTATCTATCTATCCTTAGTGTCCATATTGTATTTCTTTTCCGTTCTACCCATGCAGTGTTTTCATGTCCATTTCATATCCTCCCTGTCCCATTTTGCCCTCTCCTGACCCTATGTTGGTTCTCTCTGTCCTTTTTCTTAATCTCCTTTCTATCATTCGACCTTCTTTTCATAATCTCCTTTTTATCTTTCTACCTCCCTTTCTTAATCTCCTTTCTATAATTCGACCCTTTCTTATTCTCCTTTCTATCACTCTACCTTCTTTTCTTATTCCCTTTTTATCTCTTTCTTTCCTGATCCCATTTCTGTCTTCCTATCCTCATTTGTAATCCCATTTCCGTACCTCTCTCTCCTCTTTTCTGATCCCCTTCGTCTCGCTACCCTCTTTCCTGATTCCCTTCTGATCTCCTACCCTCTTTCCTGATCCCCTCTCCATCACTCTACCTTCTTTTCTATAATTCCCTTTCTGTTTCCCTGTTTCCTGATCCCCTTTCCGTCCCCCTACCTTCTCTTCTTAACCCCTTTCTATCCCTTTACCTTCCTTCTTCCCTTTCTTCCTTTCTATCCCTTTACCTTCCTTCCTTCTTCACTATCGGTCCCTCAACCTTCTTTTCTAACTCCTTCGGTCCCCTATACCTATTTCCCGATCGTTTTTCTACCCTGCCTCTGCCTTCTCTCGACCTCTTTCTGTGCTGGTGAGGGTCGACTTCCCGTGACTCTAAAAATGCCTTGCAAAAGACCCTCAGCTTTCACTCGTTTATCAAGCAGTGGGATGTGTGACTGAGTCGAGGAACATATTGGTATGAACCCGACACTTGTGGCCTACTGGGTCATGACTAGAACAACTGCATGGGTTATAATAATAATAATAATAATAATAATAATAATAATAATAATAATAATAATAATAATAATAATAATGATGATGATAACAATAATAATATTATTATTATAAAAATAATAATGCTAATAACAATAGAAATTGAAATAAAAATAAAAATAGAAATAAAAATAATAATAATAATAAAAATAATAATAATAATAATAATAATATTGATAATGTGTGTACAAAGAATAAAATGCATGTGTGTGGGTGGGTATTGATAATCAAATCTCTCTCTCTCTCTCTCTCTCTCTCTCTCTCTCTCTCTCTCTCTCTCTCCTAAATTTAATCTTGATAATTTATTGGGCTCTCATTATGTTCGCATCCAGCTTAAGCTACCTACTCTTACACACACACACACACACACACACACACACACACATTCTTTCTCTCTCTTTCTCTCTCTCTCTCTCTCTCTCTCTCTCTCTCTCTCTCTCTCTCTCTCTAGCACATTCTCACCCGTTCCACCAATAAATATGATAGATGGGTTATAGGTGGAGGAACTGAAGGGATGGCCGAGGAGAGAAGTGAGGAAGGAGGGAGGAATGAATAATGAGGAGGAATGGAGGGAAGGAGAGAAAGGATGGAAGAGGAGAAAGGATGGAGGAGGAGATAGACTGAAGAACTGAGAGAGGCGAGAGAGGGAAGAGAGGAGGAAGAGGGAAGAGAGGAGGAAGGGGGAAGAGAGGAGGAAGAGGGAAGAGAGGAGGAAGAGGGAAGAGAGGAGAAGAGGGAAGAGAGGAGGAAGAGGGAAGAGAGGAGGAAGAGGGAAGAGAGGAGGGAGAAGGTATAATATTAGGGTGAGTAGTTAGAAAGTAGAGTAAATGGAAAAATGGGAAGGAGAGATAGGAGAGTTGGTCACTCACGAAAAGGAAGTGAATGAAAGAAGAGTAAAGGAAAATAGAATAAAAAGACTAAACATAAAAAAAAGGAAAGTTATGAGGGAATGAAGAAAGAGAATGTGTGGTGATAAAACATGGGAGATAATGAAGGAAGGGAGAAGTGAAAGAAAAGAGAATAAACTGACAAGCAAGTATATAAATATTGATAAAAGAATGAAGTAATAAAAAATGAGAATGGTGGCTCATTAAGTTTGAAGAAAGTGGAGAAATTTGGACGAAGAAAGATGGTGGAGAGGAGAAAAGATAATAAAAAAAATGAAGTTTGTAAAAAAATGATAATGGAAAAGACGAAGTTGAAGGAATAAAGATTGAAAATTGTGATGGAAAGAAGGAGGGAAGAATGTAGTGTTTATGGAGAGAGAGAGAGAGAGAGAGAGATGAGAGAGAGAGAGAGAGAGAGAGGAGAGAGAGAGAGAGAGAGAGAGAGAGAGAGAGATGGATGGATGAAGAAAGACGTATACAAGGACAATTCAAGAACACACACACACACACACACACACACACACACACAGAAGAGGAGAGGAAGTGAGAAGGCAAGATTGAAAGATATGTGTGTGTGTTTGTGTGTGTGTTTAGATGACGAATGTGTGTGTATGTGTATGTATGTAAGCATGTATATATGTGTGTGTGTATGTATGTGTGAGTGTATGTGCAAATGATGAATGTATGAATGTGTGTATGCAGGTATTATGTATGGGTATGAGTTTGTGTGTATAAATTATTAATGTATGTATGTATGTGTGTGCAAATGATGAGTGAGTGTATGTATGTATATGTGTGAGTATGTGTGAGTGAATGATGAATGTGTGTCTGTATATATGTGCAAATGATGTATGAAAGAATGAAAGAATGTATGTCTATATTTACGTGTGTATGTTATGTATGAAAGAATGTATGAATGTATGTGTGTATAATATGTACGTATGAATGTATGTGTGTATAATATGTATGTGTGTGTGTGTGTGTGTGGTTGAGCCGATCGGCGGAAACTAAACTATCCCACCACGACCATAAACATGAGGTTACATATAATTATTTAGGACTGACTCCCTCCCTCCCTCTCGACCCACCCATACCCCACCTCACCCTCAGGCTATGCTGTTTGGCAGGAAAGCATGAACAAAGGACACGAGAGAGAGAGAGAGAGAGAGAGAGAGAGAGAGAGAGAGAGAGAGAGAGAGAGAGAACCGGGTACGTAACTATGGAGGAAAGTTATGTAATTACAATTTATTAGGGAGATAAAAGAGAGAGGAATATATGATTAGATAGTTAGATAGATACATAGATAGATAAATAGATAAATAGATATATAGATAGATAAACATATAGATGTACATATAGATATAGAAAATGTCATAATATTATCTTTTATTTAAAATTAATATTCACAATAGGAGTAAAGAAAAACTGGGAGTGAGAGGATGGGAAAATAATTAGGAGAGGAAATGAAGTTAATAACAGATAAGGAAGTGAAGCGAAAATTAGAGAAGGAAAAGAAATGAAAGAAATTTGATAGGAGGACTGGAGGAGGTAGTGATGGAGAGATGGGAAGAGAAACAGATAGATAGATAGAGGGAATGGAAGAGAGGGAAAGGAGATCGAAGGTGACGGTAGAAATAGGGATGTGAACGAAGAAGGTAAAATAATGAGAGAGAGAGAGAGAGAGAGAGAGAGAGAGAGAGAGAGAGAGAGAGATACCTAACCGTCCTGACCTGCTGCAGATTTGAGGATTACTGATAGAGTATATATTACTCCCCAGTGATACTTGAAGATAAGGATAGTAAAGCAGAAGGCTCCCTCCGGTCTGGCCCATACAGGAGTACAAGTCAGAAATAATCACCTTGCAGGATTGGGAGGATTACGTCCCAAGGAAATTTTATAGAAAAAGCAGAAAGTAGGTGAAATTGGGTGAACTCATCACCTGAAGGCAAAAACGGCGGCGGCGGTGACGACGACGAAAAAAAAAAATAATAATAATAATAATAAAAAAAGTTAATTATTACAAAGAAAAATAATTAAAAATATATATATATATATATTAAAAAATATATATATATATTATATAAAAAAAAACGACGGCGGTGGCGGGGTGGCGGTGCGGCAGCGGCGGTGCGGCGGCGGCGGCGGGGCGGCGGCGGCGGCGGCGGGGCGGCGGCGGGGCGGCGGCGGTGACGACGACGAAATTTTTTTAAAAAATTAAAAATATATATAAGAAAAAAAAAGTTAATTTTTACAAAAAAATTTTTTATAAAAATATATTTAATTTTTTTTATTAAAAATCGACGACGGCGGCGGCGGCGGCGGCGGAGCGGCGGCAGCGGGGCGGCGGCGGCGGGAAGGCGGCGGGGCAGCGGCGGCGACGGGGCGGCGGCGGCGGCGGCGACGGGGCGGCGGCTGTGACGACGACGAAAAAAAATAAAAAAAAATAATGATAATAATAAAAAAAAGTTAAGTACAAAAAAATAATTAAAAAATATATATATATATATTATTAAAAAAAAAAACTATTAAAAAACGACGGCAGCGGCGGCGGCGTGTGTGTGTGTGTGTATTCATTTGTGCACGTTCATACCTTCCAGTGTACGTATGTGTGTGTGTGTGTTTTCATTTGTGCACGTTCATTCCTTCCAGTGTACGTATGTGTGTCTGTGTGTGTGTGTGTGTGTCCTTGTAGGGTATATGACCGGTGTGTACCTAAGCGTATATGTGCGTCTGGGGATGCGCACATGTGTCTGTTTAATATCTCAGGTGTCTGTGTGTACTGAGGTAACTGTGGCAGCGTGTGTGTGTGTGTGTGTGTGTGTGAGTATGTAATTGTGACTGTGTGTGAGTATATGTGTATGTGTGTGTGTGTACGTAATTGTGACTGTGTGTGTGTGTGCGTGACTGTGTGTGTGTGTGAGTATATGTGTATGTGTGTGTGTGTACGTAATTGTGACTGTGTGTGTGTGTGTGTGTGTGAGTATATGTGTGTACCCAATTTTCAGTGTGCATTTCCTTGTACATATATATATTGTATGAATAATGTGAGACTTTCCTTCTGATGTGTGTGTGTGTGTGTATGTGTGTGTGTATGTGTGTGTGTATGTGTGTGTGTGTGTGTGTGTGTGTGTATGTGTGTGTGTGTATGTGTGTGTGTGTGTGTGTGTGTGTTCGCAACCTTCTCGTGTGCGTGTATACTGTATGGAAATGTGTGTGTGTGTCTTTGTGTAATGCTACTCTGTGTAACCTGTGTGTGTGTGTGTGTGTGTGTGTTTATGTGTGTGTGTGTGTGTGTGTGTGTGTGTGCCCTGTGAGTAAGTAGCCTAGTATTCAAGTGAGTGTGTCTTGTACGTGTGTGTACATGTGTCTGTTTTTCTCAATTACAGTCCGTGTGCGTATAAATAAATCTCATGTGTGTCGAAATTTTAAGTCTTAACCTCGTGTGTGCGTGTGTGTCTGTGTGTGTGTGTATGTGTATGTCAAGTGTGTGCGTGTGCGTGTGCGTGTGTATGTATGTCAAGTGTGTGTGTGTGCGTAACTCGTGTGTGTACGTGTATGTGTGTATGTGAAGTGTATGTTTCCTTAACTCGTCTGTGATCGTGTGTGTAGCTCAAGTGTGTGCGTGTGTGTGTGTATGTCAAGTGTGTGCGTGTGTGTGTGTATGTGAAGAGTGTGCGTGTGACCAATAAACCTTTGTGTACGTATGGTCCGTGTGCGTGTGGCGTGTGCGTATGTGCGTGCAGACAGCCATGCAGGAAGTACAAGAGCCGCGGGGTGGTGTCCTAAGGCGTGTGTGTGTGTGTGTGTGTGTGTGTGAGGTTGTAAATGTGTGTGTGAGAGAGGATGAAAAGTGAATTTGTGTGTGTGTGTGTGTGTGTGTGTGTGTGTGTAAGGATGTATGAAACGTGAATTCGTGTGCGTGCGTACGTATGTGAGGTTGAAAGTATGTGTATCTGTGTGTGAGGTTGAAAGTGTGTGTGTATATGTGTGTGTGTGTGTGTGTGTATCCTGGTAACATGCGTGCCTGACTCTGAATGAATGTATATCTGTGTGCGTGTGTCAGTACGTGTGTAGGAGTCTGTATGTCAGGTTGTTAACTAGTGTGTGTGTGTGTGTGTGTGTGTGTGTGTGTGTGTGAGAGAGAGAGAGAGAAAGAGAGAGGATGAAAAGTGAATTCGTGTGCGTGAGTGCGTATGAAAGGATGAGTGTGTGTGAGTGTGTGTGTGTGTGTGTGTAAGAATGAAAGTGAATGCGACAGTGTATTTTCGTGTGTATATACGTGTGTGTATCGTGTGTGTTTAAGCGTATGAGTGAGTATGCATATTTACTAGCCTATATATATACTATATATGTATGTGTGTGTGTGTGTGTGTGTGTGTTATGTTAGTTATGTGACTGTACACTCGAGCACGTAAATTCGCCACCACATCCCCAAATGTTTATGTATATCATCTGAGCTGGTAACACTGTATGGGGAAGGTGTTGTTGTTATTGTAGGTTGTCGACCGTAGTTTTAAAATATTTGAGGGCCCTTACTGGAGCTCTGTGAATTCTCCAAACTACTCCAGGCAACAGATTCCCTATTAGAAATACTGAAGGATACTGTGGCCTGGATTATTTTGGAGGATGCATAGAGTTCCAGTAAGGGCCCTCAATTTTTTTTTAAAACTACGGGCCTGATTCCTCACAAATAAATGTTATCAGATCAAAAAAATGGCATAAACATCCAAGTACTGTACGTGGTCGCGAATTTAGGAGCTCGGGTGTACGTATGTGTGTGTATGTTTATGTGTGAATGTGTACGTGAGGAGTAAGAAGGATGTAATTTCATATAAAGTAGATTTGTGTGTGTGTGTGTGTGTGTGTGTGTGTGTGTGTGTTCGGGCCGATCAGATGTGCGCGCGTGTGTGTGTGTACGGTTCTGAGGTCACTGTACGCAGCCCTGTGTGTGTGTGTGTGTGTCTTGGTCGTGTTCAGAGAGTCACAAGCGCAAAGACACAGACACACACACACACGCACACACAGCCACTGCATTCATACTTATACTCTCTCTCTCTCTCTCTCTCTCTCTCTCTCACACACAACTAAAAACAAGAGAAGAAAACAGGTTGATAAAATAAGATGAATTTAATACTGAACGTGAAATGAGTTTAGGTACTGGTAGGAAAAATGAGATGAAGTGAAATGAGGAAGATTGAAGTGAAGGAAACTGACATGAGGAAAGAGTGAAATGAATCAATAGTTAAGATGATGAAGCGGAGAGACATGAGTGATAAGGAAGGGAAGGGTGAGATGAGGAGGGAAAGAGTGAGATGAGGAGGGAAAGAGTGAGATGAGGAGGGAAAGAGTGAGATGAGGAGGGAAAGAGTGAAATGAGGAGGGAAAGGGTGAAATGAGAAAGGAAGTAAAGGAGCATAATTGTATGACCACTAGAGGCAGTAAGGCTTGTGAAGGATAGAGTGAGAAAGGAAGGGAAGAAAGAGAGAAAGGAAGGAAGAGAGAAAGGAGGAGGACGACGGCGGCGGTGGCGGTGGCGGTAGCGGCGGCGGTTTGGAGGCGGCGGGGCGGCGGCGGGGCGGCGGCAGCGGCGGCGGGGGCGGGGCGGCGGCGGCGGTGACGACGACGAAAAAAAAAAAATAATAGAAAAAGTTATTTATTACAAAAAAAATAATTAAAAAAAAAATATATATATATATTATAAAAAAAAATATTAAAAAACGACGGCGGCGGCGGCGGCGTTGAAGCGGCGGCGGCGGGGCGGTGGCGGCGGGGCGGCGGCGGGGCGGCGGAGACGGGGCGGCGGCGACGGCGACGGGGCGGCGGCGGCGGTGGCGGGGCGGCGGTGGCGGCAGTGACGACGACGAAAAAAAAATAATAAAACAAATATATTTAAATAAAAAAAAAGTAAATTATTACAAAAAAAATAATTAAAATAAATATATATATATATATATATATTAAAAATATATATATATTATTAAAAAAAAAAAAAACTAATTATTACAAAATGACGGCGGCGGCGACGGCGGCGGCGGCGGCGGGGCAGCGGGGCGGCGGCGGCAGGGTGGCGGCGGCGGCGACGACGAAAATAAAATTATAAATAAAAAAAATAATAATAATAATAAAAAAAAGTTAAATATTACAAAAAAAAATATATATGTATATATTATAAAAAAAAACAAAAAAAAACTAATTATTAAAAAACGACGGCGGCGGTGGCGGTAGCGGCGGCGGGGTGGCGGTGGCGGGGCGGCGACGGCGGCGGCGGCAGCGGCGGTGACAACGACGTAAAAAAAATAAAATAATAATAATAATAAAAAAGTTAATTATTACAAAAAAAAAAAAAAAAAAAAAAATATATATATATATATTATAAAAAAAAATATTAAAAAACGACGACGGCGGCAGCGGCGACGTGCAGCGTGGCGGCAGCGGTGACGACGACGAAAAAAAAATATAAAAAAAAAAATAATAAAAAAGTTAATTATTACAAAGAAAAATAATTAAAAATATATATATATTAAAAAAATATATATATATTAAAAGAAAGGCGGCGGGGCGGCGGCGGGGCGGCGGCCGGGTGGCGGCGACGGGGCGGCTGCGACGGCGACGGGGCGGCGGCGGCGGTGGCGGGGTGGCGGCGGTGGCGGGGTAGCGGCAGTGACGACGACGAAAAAAATAATAATAATAATTTAAATAAAAAAAAATTAATTATTACAAAAAAAATAATTAAAAAAAATAATTAAAAAATATATATATATATATATTAAAAAACAACAACTAATTATTAAAAAATGATGGCGGCGGCAGCGACGGCGGCGGCGACGGCGGCGGCGGCGGCGGAGGGATGGGGGGACATGTACAGTAGGAACAAGAAAGGAAAGACAGGAGGGAGAAGAAGGTGGGAGAGCAAGATGACATACAGTATAGAGAGGGACAGGAGCAGACGAAGCGAGGACAGAAAGGGAGGGAGCAAAAGGGAGACAAATTGGATAAGTGAAGAGGGACAGGAGGAGATAGAGAAAGGATAGGAGGGGATACAGGTGGACAGAGAAAAGAGAAAGGGGGACAGTAGGAGTCACAATGATATGAAGAAAAGGATTATCAAGGGTAGAAAGGAGATTGGACGAAAAACGAGAAAATACAAGGAAACAAAAACGAGGAATGCGGGGGGAAAATGATGATGAGGGCACCTAGAGGGCTAAGTGAGGGGAGAACGACAATAATAAAGGGGACAACGGAACATAAGGACGATAGAGAGGGGAGGACTGGAGGGGACACAACAGGGGAAAAGTGCCAAGAGAGCAAATGTGCACAACAGAGAAATAAAATAAAAAGGTTTTGAGGAGGAAAAGGACAGAGGGGAATTAAATTGGGGACAGGAAAGAGGGGACAAAACATGGGAATAAACAGGAGGGGTGACAATAAAGAGAACACATGGGGAACAGAGAGGAGACAGAGAGAGAGAGAGAGAGACAGTGTAAAATGCAGGCAAGAGGAATACAATATGGGGACAGACAGGGACACAGAGAGAGAGATAAAGTGGAATACAGAGAAACGAGAGGAGGAGAGAGAGAGAGAGAGAGAGACAGTGTAAAAGGCAGGCAAGAGGAACACAATATGGGGACAGACATGCAGAGGGGGACACGACCGACGCGAAGGGGTGAGGTGACCCTGGACACAACCAACTAGGTGGTGGGGTGAACTATCCTCTTTACGTGTGGAATCTCCAGAAATGGTGTATGGGTAGGTAGTCTCTCTCTCTCTCTCTTTCTCTCTCTCTCTCTCTCTCTCTCTCTCTCTCTCTCTCTTCCTGGACCCTCTTCATGTTGCTGGGTACCCTTATGCTGGTTCCCCTTCTATCATCTTGGGTACCATCGCTCTGTGTTCCGTATCTCGTGTTGGCTTCCCTCATGCTGCTGCTGCCCTAAACCCATACTCCCCATTTGGGTGAGGCGGACTGCAAATGTCATGGACACAGGTTCGAGGCCATGCAAAAACGTCTGGGGCGTTTCCGAGGCGATCTGATGGTTCTTGCTGTTCGTCAAGTATCCTGGCTACGTTGGCAAGTCAAGAAAACACCCCCTACATCGTCATTAACTAATAACTTTCAACACGCCCGACCATATTCCAAGATGCTGTGAGTGACGGTGTAGCTGCCCTCTCATGATAGTGACGTGTATAAATAAAGTATCGTCATCTAGTGAGACAGAAGAGAGGCTTCTTACACCACAAAGCTTCACTGTCTCATCTAGTGTGACACTTAGTAATCTCTGGGTTTCGCAAGAGTCACAGGCTACTGACAGCCTACAGTCTCAAGTTCGAGATATTAAAAATAAATAAATAAATAAATAAATCATTTCTGGGTCCTCTCGTCCTAGGGGCACTCGTTCTGGCCCCCTTTCATATTCCATCCTATTTACATCTATTATCACAGTTAACTTTCCTTTTATCAATCATACATTATTACCACCAAACGCACAGTGACAGGAAAATAGTGAAATAGGAAGACGAAAGTGCATGAAAAATAAAGAATAATAATTAAGTGATGTAAAGAGTCAGGTTTACTACTCTTCTACTTTTTCCATGCTACTTATTGTTCACAAGTTTATCATCTTTTTCTCGTCTTTCTCCCAATCTCAATTCCTCTCACTCATTCTCAATTCTACCGCTTCCGTCACCCCCTTTCCCAAACTTTCTTGACACTCTCCCTCTTGAAGCCTTTCTTTCATTTCACAGTCTTCCCTTATTCCATATTTTCTACTTTTAGCACCCATCCTTATTCACTTCCTCGTTTCCAAACCCAACCTCTCTCTCTTCCTTCTCATTCCCGAGGTAACCTTTCCAGCCCTCTCCCATTCATTCCTCACTCCTTCGTCCCCTTTCATTCATTCATCCATTCCTTCATTCACCATCCTTCTCCTCACTCCCTTCATCCCTTTTCCTTCATTCCCCTACCTCCTACCCCTCCATTCCCTTCATTCCCCAGTTACCTACTACCCTTGTACTCCTCTCTTACCTTTCCTCAACCCCCAACTACCTACCCTTCCTCCACCCTCCACTCCTATTATTCCTTTTCTCCATCCCCTAACCTTCCACCCTCTACTCCTTTCTTCCCTTTCCTCAATCCACAACTTACTCCCTCTACTCCTTCCCTCCTTCCCCCCCACTTTGCTCCCTCTACTCCTTCCCTCCTTCCCCCCCACCTTGCTCCCTCTACTCCTTCCCTCCATCTCTTAACCTTGCCCCTTCCACGACTCCCCCCCAACCTTCCCACCCCCCATCCTTCAGCAGTCCCTCAGGTCAGCCCTAAAGAGAACCTCTCGTTCGGCGTTTAAGAAGCCCCCTCCAACCCCCTACCCCCCCTCGTAGCGTCAGGAGGTGAGGGAGGGGAGGTGAGGGAGAGGTGGTCAGGGAAGGGAGGGGAGGTCAGGGAAGGGAAGGGAAGGGAAGGGAGGAAGGTAGGTCAGGGAAGGTAGGGATGGTCAGGGAAGGTAAGGATGGTCAGGGAAGGGAGGAAGGTAGGTCAGGGAAGGTAGGGATGGTCAGGGAAGGGAGGAAGGTAGGTCAGGGAAGGTAAGGATGGTCAGGGAAGGGAGGAAGGTAGGTCAGGGAAGGTAAGGATGGTCAGGGAAGGGAGGAAGGTAGGTCAGGGAAGGTAAGGGGTGGTCAGGGAAGGATGGAGGGGTGGTCAGGGAAGGATGGAGGGGTGGTCAGGGAAGGGAGGGGTGGTCAGGGAAGGTAGGGGGTGGTCAGGGAAGGGGGCACAACTCCCGGCCACACATTCCCCGAGTGGATTTGGTTCGTGGCCTTTATTGTGTTTCCCAGGGAGGCACAACATCAGTAAGGTCATGCAGGCAGCTCAGGGGGGATTGGCTTCAGATGGAGATAAAAGAGTACTTCAAATATTGCCACGAAACACCTCCTATAGGGAAGGAGCTTGTTTCGTGGCATGGTCAGGATGAATCAGAAGCCACCAAAGTTTATACACGAGCACAGAGTCCTTAAGGGGAGGGTATAGTTTTGGCAGTTTGGGATATAATGATTCCTCCAAACTAT
>JAWZYT010003943.1:2500-7500 GCA_034508575.1 Petrolisthes manimaculis | reverse complement strand
GTATTTTACATCTATAGTACCGTGCCCTCCCTCGTTTGTGTACGTGTGTGTGTGTGTGTGTGTTGGTGTTGGTGTGGATAAAATAATAACAAACAATTAAACAAACAAACAACAAAAAGAAACAAAGAAACAAGTCATTTAAATAATCAAAGTCATCGTAACTTATAATTAAATAATAATGATAAAGAAAATTAAATTGATATTAATAAAAAATAATGTTATAGAAAATATATAGAAAATAATAATAAAATAGGAAACAGTATTATTATGAAATTTTAATAATAATAATAATAATAATAAAAAAAATAATAATATTGAAAATAAAGGAGGAATAGTAGGACAGAAAATAAGGAATAAAGAAGGAATAGAGAAACGGAAAATAAGGAATAGAAAGACAGATTAAAAGGAATAAAGAAGAAAATAATAAAAAACTGAAATTTTTCGTACGAGTCAAAAATATTTACAGAAAAGTCGAGAAATTGTGTACGAGTCAAAAATAATAATAATAATAATAATAATACTTTAATAATGATAATAAAATTAACACTATAAATTTGATAGCCTATTAAATTTTTCTCGATGTTAAAAATAGAAAAAACAGGATAAATTTTGCAAGATTTAAAAATTCATAATAATTACACGAGAAAATTTTATATAAAGTTTGTCTTGATGTTAAAAAAAAATAAAGTAATTTGATAACAGGAAAACATTCGAAAATTTTCTCTATATAAGTTTGTCTTTATGTTAAAATAGAATTATAAACTTTACACTAACAGTGAAAATAATAATAGGAGAAAATTCTATATATATTTATAAATTTGTCTTTATGTTTAAATGGAATTTTTTCGGTAACAGGAGAATTATTTTTGATAACACGAGAAAATTGAATATACCGTAAAATAATTGTTATATATTAAAACATGATTTTCACGAGAAAAAATTGATGATGCGAAAAATTGAAACCATTTTTCTTGATATTGAAACATTTAAAACTATGTTAGGAATTTTTTGAAAACACGAAAAAATTGAATATAATATTTTTTTCTTGATGTTGAAACAGAAATAACAGGAGAAATTTTTTTGATAACACACGAGGAAATATACAGAAACTATAAATGTTTTTCTTGATGTTGAAACAGAAAAAAAAATAATAATAATAACAGGAGGAACTTTTTGATAATAATTATATAACGAGGAAATTTTTTGATAATATATACACGAGGAAAATCTAAAATAAAACTTAGGAAAATTTCAAATAAAAAAAACTTAGGAAAATCTGAAATAAAACTTAGGAAAATCTTAAAATAAAACTTAGGAAAATCTGAAATAAAACTTAGGAAAAACTGAAATACAACTTAGGACAATCTTAAATACAACTTAGTCTTAATGTTAACTATGGTGGCTGGCCCTGGACCTACCTATTATATGGAAGGGTCAAGTAATAATAATAATAGTAATAATAATAATGCCGGTGCTAGTGACGGTATAGTGAATGGTGGTGGTAGTAGTAGTAGTGGTAGTGGGGATAGTGGAGGAGGGGATGGTGGTGTGGGGATACAACAACAACAACAACAACAACAAGTACAGCCCCCACCACCACCCCCTCCTCAACAAACACAACATCACCAACACCATCAACACCAACAACAACACCATCAACATCATCACCCCCACCAACACCCCCACCATCACTCCCACCACATGCCCCCACACCAGTACACCCCACCTCCCCCCCCGTCCGCCTTAACACCTGGGGGAGGGGGTGGAGGGGGTGGTGGTGGCCCCCCTCCACCCTACTGTCATCAGGAGTACTATGGGGGCGGTGACCCCTATTATCCTGGACCCCCGCCCCCCCCACCTGAGTATTGTCATCACACCACCCATATGTGTGCCGTACATGGCGTACCAACACCAGGTACGTAATAGCTTGTATGTTATGTATGTATGTGTGTGTGTGTATGTATATGTTATGTTATGTATGTGTGTGTATGTATATGTATATGTTATGTACGTATATGTTATGTGTGTATGTATGTGTGTATGTATATGTTATGTGTGTGTGTGTGTATATGTTATGTATGTATGTGTGTATGTATATGTTATGTATGTGTGTGTGTATGTATATGTTATGTATGTGTGTGTGTATGTATATGTTATGTTGGTATGTATGTGTGTAATGTTTTGTTATGTATGTATGTGTGTAATGTTATGTAGGCTATGTGTATAATGTTATATTCTGTGTGTAATGTTAGGTATGTGTAATGTACCGGTAATGTAAAAGCAAGATAGGAAGGAAGGGAGGGAAGAAGAGAATAGGTGGGAGGGGTGGAGAGGAAAGGGGGTGGGAGGGGTGGAGGGGTGGAGAGGAAAGGTGGGAGGGGTGGAGAGGATAGTGTGGAGGGGTGGAGAGGAAAGGGTGGGAGGGGTGAAGAGGAAAGGTGGGAGGGGTGGAGAGGATAGTGTGGAGGGGTGGAGAGGAAAGGTGGGAGGGGTGGAGAGGATAGTGTGGAGGGGTGGAGAGGAAAGGGTGGGAGGGGTGAAGAGGAAAGGTGGGAGGGGTGGAGAGGATAGTGTGGAGGGATGGAGAGGAAAGGGGGGAGGGGTGGACAGAGAGAGGCAGAGTCCAAGGAGAGTAGGCTAGGCTTGGCTAACGAAACAGCTCCAAAATTTAAGTGTTCTAAACCTGTCTCAACGTTGATAAAAATGGTTTGGTAATAGGACTTGTTGGGACTGTATCTACTCCTAGTACCCATGACTGTACTGTATGTATGTATGTATATGAGTGTATTGTATGTATGTATGTATGTATGTATATGAGTGTATTGTTATGTATGGTATGTTTGCTATGTAGCCTATGCAAGTAAGGTTATGTATGCTATGTTAATCATGTATGTATGTATGTATGTATGTATGTAATATATGTATGTAATATAATGTATGTATAATTTTGGAGGTGTGTGGATGTATAATGTATGTGTAATTAATGGTGGTGAATGTATAATGTATGTATGTATGTATGTATGAGGAGTAGCCTATATAAATGAATGGGGTGTTATGTATGAGGGGGTGTATGTATGTATGTATGTATATATTATTGAATGGGGGGTGTAATTTTTATGGGGGTGATTGAGGCTTTTTTTGTGGGTGGGTGGGGGGGGGGTTTGGCAAATATGGGGTTTTGGGAGTAGACCTAATAGATTTTTGGTTAGGATATGTTAGATTTTAAGTTAGGTTAGCTTAAGTTAAATTAGGTTAGGTTTGGTTAAGTTAAATTAGGTTTGGTTAGGTTAGATTTTGTTAAGTTATGTTAGGTCTGGTTAGATTTGGTTTGGTTAGATTTGGTTAGGTTAGATTAAGTTAGGTTAGGTTAAGTTTGATTTGTTTAGGTTAGGTTAGATTAAGTTAGGTTAGGTTAGGTTAGGTTAAGTTAGGTTTGATTTGATTAGGTTAGGTTAGATTTTGTTTGGTTAAATTAGGTTAGGTTACATGTATGGGTGGGGATGGCAGGTTGTGTGTGTGTGTGTGTGTGTGTGTGTGTGTGTGATGTAAAGGGGGTATTCTACTATATGAGAAACAAAGCTGATGGAACACACACACACACACCATCTATCTCTTACACACACACACACAATCTCTTACATACACACAATCTCTCTTACACACACACAATCCCTCTTACACACACACAATCTCTTACACACACACAATCAATCTATCTATCTCTCAAACACACACACACAGTTTTGCTCTTACACACACACACATACACACACACACACACACACACACGGTATCACCATTCATCCATCCATCCATTCATTCATATATTCATTGGTGTTATTCATTCACAAAGTTATTTACGGAGTTTATTGAAGGAACCTGTGATTGTGTATGGGAATTGGAGGCTTCTGATTCCTCCTGACTATGCCACCAAACAAACTCCATCCATATAGGTGTGTGTGTGTGTGTGTGTGTGTGAGAGAGAGAGAGAGAGAGAAAAAAAAACTGAATGTGTGTGTGAGAGAGAGGGAGAGAAACTGAATGTGTATGTGAGAGCGAAACTGTGTGAATGTGTGTGTGTGAGAAAAAAAATAACTATGTGAGAGAGAAACTGAATGTGTGTATGAGAGAGAGAGAGAGAGAGAAATGGTGTGTACATGTGAGAAACTAAACGTGAGAAAGAGAGAGACTGACTGACTGTGTGTATGAGAGAGAGAGAGAGAGAGAGAGAGAGAGAGAGAGAGAGAGAGATACTGAAGTAGCATTGTATTGGTGGTCTGTTGTTGTTGTTGTTGTTGTGTTGTTGTTTGTTGCTCCAGAATTACTACTTACACATACATACATACATACATACATACATACAGATGGTGCAACACACACACATACGATACATAGCTTTAAACACACACACACACATACACACAGCTTTAAACACTGGCACACACACACAGTCAAATACATTTCCTACACACACACACACACACACTGCAACACACACACACACATACACACACACACAGGCAAACACACACACACACACAGGCAAACACACACACACACACACACCGTTATGTTGGACCAGTACACTACACACCAATCTCTCTAGCACGGTGGCCTTCTATCTATCTATTTATCTATCTATTTCTCTATCTGTCTATCAATTTATCTTTCTATCTGTCTGTATGTCTGTCTGTCTATCTATCTATCTATCTATCTATCTATCTATCTGTATTTGTCTATCTATCTATCTATTTTTCTATCAATTTATCTTTCTATCTGTGTTTGTCTATCTATCTATCTATTTTTCTATCAATTTATCTTTCTATTTGTGTGTATCTATCTGTCTGTATGTCTATCTATATCTATTTGTGTGTCTATTTATCTGTTTATCTATCTGTGTTTGTCTATCTATCTATTTATCTTTCTATTTGTGTGAATCTATCTGTCTGTATGTCTATCTATATCTATTTGTGTGTCTATCTATCTGTTTATCTATCTGT
>JAWZYT010003942.1:0-26511 GCA_034508575.1 Petrolisthes manimaculis | reverse complement strand
TGGATAAATCGTTTGATAAATAGAGAGATAGATTGAGAGATAGAGAGATAAGTCTATGAATGGATAAAGTGTTAGATAAATTGAGAGATTGATAGATAGAGAGATAAATAGGTTTACAAATAGATATAAACCGTGTATAGTGTAATTGTTGGAAATTATTTTTGTAACACTGTATCATAATCTGTGTGTTACCAGATAATACCTTAAGTAAATATAGCAATGTAATAATATAACCACACCTGTATACACCTTCAGGAGAGAGTATACAGTTGGTAGTACATCTTAGTGCCTCGATTCCTCCAGAGTATTTTAGGAAACAGGACCAGATGGGCAAGAATAATGGTGGCCTGTTGCTTGGAAAAGTTTGGAGGGATCAGTTGCTCCAGACTTACCAAAACTATAGTAGTACAGTGTTGGTTAATAAACTATAAACCCACTGATTCCCAAAACAATTCCAAGCAACAAGCCAGCCACCAATATTTTTGTTCATCTGGTCCTGTTTCCTGCCATACTTTGGAGGAACCATGACCCTCTGATGTACAGTCGCGGCACATAGTCCTTGACCAGGGTGTAAGGCGTGGTCTGATCAAGGATTATGTGCCACGACTGTACATACTCCATGGGCCTCTATATTTCTGTCCTGAATTGAGACACCACAACATGAATCCCCACCAACCTAACATTTCACACGTAGGCTATTCCACTCTCCCCTTTCCATTCTCTCTCTCTCCACTCTCTCTCTCTCCACTCTCCCCTTTCCACTCTCCCTTTCCACTCTCTTTCCAGTCTCCTCTCTCCACTCTCCCCTTTCCACTTTCTCTTTCCACTCTCCCCTTTACACTCTCCCCTTTCTACTCTCCCCTTTCCACTCTCTCCACTCTCTCTCTCCACTCTCCCCTTTCCACTCTCTCTCTCCACTCTCCCCTTTCCACTCTCTTTTTCCACTCTCTCTCTCTCTACTCTCCTCCTCCCGAATCTCTTCAGTTGGTAGAAATCACATCACAGGGTCCCTTAATTATTTTTTAGTGTAATATAAAATTACCAACTTGTTTATTTCCGTTCCATCCATCCATCCATCCATCCATTCAGAGGCTCGGATCTTGGGTGACGAGCCTGACTGTGAAAAGAAAGAAATGGAAATATAATAAATGGAAGAAAAGAAGAAGGAAAAGGAAAAGGAAAAGTAGGATAAGGAGGAGGAAAAAAAGGGAATTAAAAATGAATTAGAAGAACAAGAAAAAGAAAAGGAAGAAGAAGAAGTAACAAAAATATAAGAAAAAGAAGGAACAAGAAAAAAAAATAAGACAGGAAACATTTTACATAAAAAAGAAGGATATCTGTGAGTAAGACTACGTTAATAATAATAAGAAAGAAAAAGAGCAAGCAGCTAAAAACATGAGGGTGGAAGGCGGTAATGAACTCTGGGGAAAAAAAATAAAAAAAATGATCCGAGGAAAAAAACAGCCTGCCTGATTTAAGCTCGTCAATAGATAGATAAAAGCGAGTGAAAAAAAGGCGAGACTTACTAATTAGTGAACATCATTAATATTGCCTTCAGTGCAACAGAGGCAAGGGAAGGGAAGGGGAAGAGGTATAAGTGGGAGGGGAAGAGGTGGGTGGGTGAATGACAGATTGAAATAGAGGGGAAGACTTGGGGAAGAGGTGGGTGAATGATAGATTGGAATGGAGGGGAAATAGGGGAAGACTTGGGGAAAAGGTGCATGGGTGAATGACACAGGGAAATAGAGAGGAAAAAGGGGAAGACTTAGGGAAGAGGTAGATAAATGACAGAGGGAAATAGAGGAAAAAAAAAGGAAGACTTGGGGAAAAGGTGGGTGAATGACAGAGGGAAATAGAGAGGAAATCGTGGGATACTTAGTGAAGTTTTGGGATAAAGGAGAGGTAGGGGAAGGGAGAGGGATGAGGTAGGTAGGTGGGTGAGTGAATTGAATAGGGTAAAATTGGGGATAGACTTGGAGATGTTTTGGGGTGTAGAAAAGGTAGGTGGGGAGTATTGGGGTGAGGGAGAAGTAAGTAGTTGGGTGGGTGAGTGCAATTATTACGGGGGATTTTGTGGAAGTAGAATGCAATAAGAGAGAGAGAGAGAGAGAGAGAGAGAGAGAGAGAGAGAGAGAGAGAGAGAGAGAGAGAGAGAGAGAGGATTAAAATACTGCTCAGCCTAATACAAAACGAAATGCACCCATAGATATTGTATCAACAGTATTATCTCCACAAACTTTGCACGACTATGTTATTGTACACACACACACACACACACACACACACACACACACACACACACACACACACACACACACACACGCACACGCACACCTTGATTTTCTTTTTCTATAAACAAACCTCTGGAGTTTGTTGTTGTTGTTTACTGGGTTGCCAAAATTTTATTGTTATTGTTGTCTCACACACTGTAGCTCACGTAATGATGGATTGTGTACCGATTCTATTTCTTCTCTGATGGTTAGTATGTGTCCTGATTTCTTCTTCCGCCCCTGGGGTAGTCTACATATCTCTTTGTCCCTCTAGCTATGCATCTGATATCAATTTTATGCATAACATTCATTATATATAGATAGTCACAATTTAGCCAGTATATATCATTTTCTTTTTTCTTTTATGGATTTCTTTATCTTGAGACAGCAGTATTGTATGTATACAGTACAGTACACAAAGTATTTAGAAATAAACCTAATCTCTGTAATATTGGTTCATGTGATTCACTCAAACTGTGAACATTGGTTTACCTAATGCAGGACTTTAATGCATGAACAGTATTTCAGTAAGTATATATTTTCACAAAATTCAACGATTTTATGAACATGAAGTGCATATGATAGTTAATTTAATTCATTAAAAAAATATGTAGAATAACATTAAAAGGTTGCTGGTGTTTTTACAAAAGTAACCCATGGAAATTATTAAGCATTTTGAATCCACATTTCTTATCACAGATTCTGAAGCTTATGTGGGGTAACTCATATATCTTTATTTTGCCTTTTTGGATATTTTGTTGAAATCGTCAATAGACATTTCACAATAAAATTTTAAAGCACAGTTCATCATTTCACTACAGTAATGACGTTATTTTGTAATTGAGTATGCCAACTGATGTTAAGAGGATCATAATTCTGTCGTGAGTTTGAAAGTACTGTAATGTTAGGACTCGTAGTAGGATATTATCGGAGAGGGGAATCTGGTTGACTTGACACGAGTTAAGCTATGGCTATCGGGGCTGAAAACTTTAAGAACCACGGATCATAAGTACCGTATGTTACCGAGAACACTGTGACTATCATCAGTTTATGTCATATATACTCACCGTTCATCACCAGTCCTCATCATCCCACAATATATATTTAGAAATTCTGAAGAGAAGACTACTCAATTATAGGTGTGATTTTTTTTTTTTCAAGTTCTTTATTTTACCATTGGATATTATTATCTATCATAGTTCTTCCTTTAAATTAATAGAAATATTAGTTTTCTGTGGCCTGGTTTCAGAGGAAATGTTGACCGTGATGGGAAACTCGAGTAAGTTTAAACAATTTGAGCTCTGTCAATGTTACAGCTCTTATTTACTTCGTTTTACGGAGAGTATCCTGTTGTTATCAGTGTTCTCAAGTAGCTTTAGTATTCATCCGTTGTCAGTCACTCATTCATCCCCACTGCCTACCCACTCAAGTCACTATAACGTGAACAACGAGCCAATCAACCAACCCTTCCAACTTTTCATATGCAGAAAATATACAGTATAGAAGCTAAGCCTTGATGTCGAGATAAAAGAGATCTGATTGAGATAGTTGAATATTACACTGTGAACAATACACCACTAACCATTGCATACACTACTGTAGATTTACTTTGAAACCCAATCGTTTAGGATCTCTGGGCCCGCCAATCCTTGTCACTAATCAATCAATCCCTGACCCACAACTTGCCAGACCCTTACCTGTACTTGCCAACCTTTATCTTATCCCTAAGTTGCCAACCCATTACCTTGTCCCTAATAAGTTGCCAACCCATTACCTTGTCCCTAATAAGTTGCCAACCCATTACCTTGTCCCTAATAAGTTGCCCGCCCATTACCTTGTCCCTAATAAGTTGCCCGCCCATTACCTTGCCCTCAACCAACCAACCCTCTACTCACAACCTACCAACTCCATAACAGTCGCCTAATCTGCCAGTCTTTATCTCGAACCTGACAGTCTAATATTCCTCGATGATGAGAGTGTGGTGTCTGCTACTCTGCTGATTAAGTTATATTTTCTCCCGATCATACATTGTTAATATAATACAATAATATGGTACGGAAATGCAATACAAAAAATACATCTTATCTCTGCAGGTGTGTACCAGTAGAAAACAACCCAGTCCCATCCAGTTATATATATATATATCAGTATCATCTACACAGAAGTTATTCCTATCTATTTGTTTGATTATTATTAATATAGGGTAATAAACGTGGAATAAAATTGACAAGGGTTTATTATTGAATATCTGTGTAGGATACTATTACAACAATTAAAAGAAAAACATTAGTCAAGATTTTTCATTGACAGTCAATGTTTAATATGTAACACAGTCAACAGGAAAATAGTGTGGGTGTAATGTTTGAAACGGAAGTATTATTGGCCATAACTAAACGAATGGGTTGCTAGCTTTCTTACAATCGCAGTTCATAATTTTTAGTTTACTCTGAATTGATGACGTGGAGTAGACGCATGCTCTCCCTCTTGACTGATTTTTGATTACTGTAGTCTTTATTAAAGTTTAGTGTTGTGTGTTTGGTAACCGGCAGACAACACAGCAACCTTAGTGCATAGAGAATAGCTTGCGATTTCTCGTTTAATTGTACAGTGTTTGCTGAAACTATTGAACTACGATCGTACGGCGTACCTGGACAAAAAGGTACTGTACGACTACTGTATATTATTATGTCATGATTTGAGTGTATTAATTTTCTACTCCAAGCGTTTATACAGATGTGTATTGTGGGGATTGTTACACCTTATTACCTCAGCCTTACACCACCTTTAACCGAATGAATTTCAGCCCGCTCACTAATTGCCGCTAAAACAGTTTAAACACTAAAAGATAAATTATCTAGATGCAAAACAGGTCTTAATCAGCATAAATATGATACATTGCATGAACTTATTTATCATAATAACGCAATCTAATTTTTCTCTGCCTGGCTGTGCATGACTTCCAGAACTGTTGTGGGATCATGTGGAGGCAGTGCTTGGAGATGCTTGAGGTAAGGTGGGGCCGCATTTGCAAAACGTTTAGTTTATAGTTTCTTTACGAGCCTCTTGTTTGTTTACCACGTACTGGCAATCGGGATCATCTTAGGCCACTGCTGTGAGGTGTGAGGTGCAGCAGGAGAAGAAGCTGGAGACTGATGATGAGGTAGGAGGGAGGAGAAGAAGGAGAGCAGCCACCGTCATGATACATTGCTCTAGCCTCCTCGTCTACTGAAAAGAGAGAATATAGCCGGTGGGAGAATGTTAGCACAAGTTTTTTACATTTATTATATACATGCAGTGTATGCCAGTATGAAACAATAGGAGATTGAATCATTAAAACACTCATATACACTCACATATGCACAGAGACCATCTCACGTGCACAAATAGGCTTCAAGCAAGCCTGATAATGTGATAGCATTTGTAGTTACAAAGAATTGTGTTTGTTAAATTGTCATAGAAACTGTGGACCTTGCTTTTATATTGCTTCCTTGTATATTATTATAACGTGCGTCATAAAAGTATTGTGTTGCTTGTAACCCAGATATTCATAAATACGTTATAGTAAGAGCGCTTGGTAAAAAAATCCCTCACAGGTAGGCTAATCTCCAAGCCAGGTCACTTTCCATTTTAACACGTTGTCCTGAATATGGTGTACAATGCTACGAGAGAGAGCATAGCAACTGAGAAAAGTGCTGAAGGTCTAACAATATATGCCTTCCCTCTATAGTTGCAATAATAGCACTGTCACCTTGCCTACATGAAGGTTTACATTCGAGACTCATCACACACACTCGAACTATATATATGGCACAGGATAACCCCCACTTATAGTTATAATTTATTTAGTCTTCCCCTTTAAACTTGTTTCTATATTTATGGTCTCTGCCCCCACGACTCACCCCTCAATACAAAGACAGTGATGTGTGCTGCTTCTCGACTCTGGGGCTGACAGGTGTAGTTGCCGGCGTCCTTGGCTAGCACGTCAGTCAAGGTGAGGCGGGAGGTGGCTCGTCCTTCATCCACCTCCACCTCCACGTTCAATCCGCCCCTGCAATACGTGGAAGGGTAGCAGTTGGGTTTATGTCTGGAGTGGGTGTAATATTTTATAATCAAAGTGGGTTCCATCTTAGAATGAAGTTGTACCAGGTGGATTAGAATTTGTATTTGACATTACAGCTGAATTTAGAGGTTTACAGATGTTCCTTTCATAAATATGATTATGATGCTCGTCCTTCAGGGTCTCCAAGACCAAGAATTGTCTCTTTTCTTCCTCTTCACTTCAGTCCTCGTAAGTCACTATACGTGGTACAAATATTCATTCACCTCCCTTACCATTCCATCTTATATAGATTGAAAAAGTAGTTCGGGAGTCAGATGGAACAACAGAGCCAGTCAGCTCACCGTGTGCCGTCTGGTAGAAGCGGGGTGTGGTTGTGGAGCCAAGTGAGGGTGCCAGGTGAGGGAGGAGCCATCACCTCACACGTTAGCAGGAGTCAAGACCCGGCCTCTAGGTACACTTCACTGGGACCTTTGATTTCCGCCGCTCCTCCTGAAACACCACAAAGGAATACGTTATAAACAGATACGTTATAAACACATACGTTATAAACACTTACGTTATAAACACATACGTTATAAACACATACGTTATAAACACATACGTTATAAACACTTACGTTATAAACACATACGTTATAAACACATACGTACAAACACATACGTTATAAACACATACGTGATAAACACATTCCGTACAGTTGAATGAAAAAAATACTTCCTCCCTTTTCCTGTCCTTGAATATCACCAAGCTTTATGAATTGGCTTAATTAACTGAAGGATAAATATGTATGCGTATTTTGTCCTAATTTAAAAATGCAAGCAAATTTAGTTCTATTTTTATGCAGCTTTGTTTGAAGCTTTGAACAGTCCAATTCACCAACGAATTAAAAAGGCCAATGGAGGTCTTACTTTGCATTTATTTACTGTCTCTATAGGTGTTGGAAGCACACCTGAATACTTGTTAGTGCTCTCGCCTGGACACTCGCGCACCACAATCTCTAGCTCACCTGAGTCGGAGCCCTGGGTTTGAAGTAGGCAGTTTCTAGACGACAGCCCACTCAAAGCCTCCATTGGTTCGAAATATGTGTGACTTCATGATGATATGGATTGGGTGGGCTGTCGTCCAGAAACCTCCAGCTTCAGATCTCGGGTTTCGACTCAGGTGGGCTAGGGATTGTATTGTACGACTGTACCCTTGTACTGTACAGTCATGACTGATAGTGCTTGACCAGGGTCCAAGGAGTGTTGGTGAGCAACTGAACAGAGTTCGAACAAGTAAATTTTCCAAACCATTCTCAACGTCGAGAGAGGTTTAGAAGACTCACTTTTTCGAACTCTGTTCAGTTACTCTCCAACACTCCTTGGACCCTGGTCAAGCACTATCAGCCATGGCTGTACAGTACATTTAACCCCGATCAATTATAAGATTTATTGGGTTGGCTATAGGACCATAGATTTATTAAAGAACCTGTTCAGTACTCGGGTCAGCACAGGAAAGATTTGTTTTCGAGTTGAGTGTCACGATGCTCCCTGAGATTGGGAACTCGGTGGTCGCATTAGTTGGCACGTCTACATTGTCTTGGGCCTCCAGCACTCCAATGACTCCATTTATACAGGGAGCCTCACCTGAATCACATCACCTTTCGTCCAACCAGAGTAGTTTAAAGCTGTGTTCTTAGAGTATACAACAGGCGTACTTTTAAGTATTTGTAAGTATGTGTTGGTGTCCCTCAACTTCCTGAAAATGGTTTGGATGAGGAAGGAAACATTAGATAAGTGAGAGGATGGAGTAAACTGGACTATAAAAGTTTGATCCCATCGTGACTGACCGTAGACGTGGAGAGCAACTGGGTGTGAGAGTTTGGGTCGAGTGTTGACCTGACACTCGTATATACCAGCGTCCTCCACACCCACACCATCTATCACCAGGTCCCACGCCCACACCACGCCTGAACGCCACGCCACCACCTGGGAATCAATTATATGTAGGTAAAGTAAATATAAAACAAGGATGAATGCACGCAGATAAATAATTAGGCATTGTACTCGCACACACACACACACACACACACACACACACACACACACACACACACATTTTTATTACAAATATCTACATAGATCGGCATCCCTTCCCTGAGCAGCGGAGGAATTATCTCAGCCTTCCGCCTGTTCCCTGTGTGACGTATTGGCAATCTCTCCCTCACACATCCACTCATCCCCCCTCCCTTCCCCCTATAGCCTCCCTCCCTCAACCCTCCACATCCTCCACCCTCTATATTCCTCATCTCCACTTCCCTCCACATCCCTCATCTCCACTCCCCTCCACATCCCTCATCTCCACTCCCCTCCACATCCCTCATCTCCCCTCCCCTCCACATCCCTCATTCCTCCTCCCCTCCACATCCCTCATTCCTCCTCACCTCTCCCCTCCACCCTCCACATTCCTCATCCCTCCTCCCCACTCCCTCCCACATCCCCACTCCCTCCCACATCCCTCCTCCCCTCCACATCCCTCCTTCTCTCGCTCTTCCACACGCATCCACACATCCCTCCTCTCCAAACCACCTCACTTTATCACATTAGTCTCTCTCCCTCACTCCTCCAAGTCCAATCACCACTCTTTGTCTCACTATATAGATAATGCCACCCCTTTCTCACTCCCTCTCTCTTTCCCCCTTTCTCCCTCCCTCTCTCTTTCCCCCTTTCTCACTCCCTCTCTCTTTCCCCCTTTCTCACTCCCTCTCTCACGAAACATACTCCTTCCATATCAGTGGTGTTTCGTGGCAATATTTGAAGGACTCATTTACCTCCATATTTCTGACTACATCACAGAGTCTCTTAATTAAGGAGAGTATGCAAGAAGAGCCCATTAGAAAACACTCCTCCCTATTTTATTCCGTGCACAGTATTTATAGGTTATACTGGCTTGCTGTCCCTACTCTCAATCCTCTTCTCCCTCTTAATACAGGGTCTTTTAAACCTAGAGCGGTCTTCTTTCGTCCTCTTCTTACCAGTTTCCCGAGATGAGTGTCATGCTGGATACGTCAGGGATGTGGTGGACATTATTGTTATCGTTTCAGATTTATGGGACAATTACTTACAAAACTTAGTGTACAAGATGACCATAAAGGTTCTACAATTATCGTTAATTCTTACGGCCATGTTAATCCCCTGTCTGAATTTGTTAACTTGAAAATTCCAAGACATTTTGTATCTTTTATCAACAATGAAAAGTAACTATGAGTATAATATTGACTGTCACCTTGAGGCGCTGATCGGAGGTGAAGGTAACTCCATCTGTTGCCAACACTGTCAGGTCACTGCGTCTCAGCCATGACACCTGCCGGATTGGGAAAATAGCTAACATTAATAACCGCTTGGTGAATGGAATTGAGAGAGAGAGAGAGAGGAAGAGGGAGATTGATTGCATTACTTAAGACTATTAATTTAAACCACTTCATCTGTGACCAGAAATATAAATTATGCAAAATGGTGCACCATCTCAATTCGACAGTATGTCTAAAGATTGTCTGAAGACTACTTATAATAAGGTATGATTATCCTTTCTGCATAAGAGTGTAAAATCCATTATTGATGGATCTTGAGGTAGTCGACACCTTTGTGGTCGAGACGATCACTAGAAGATCAGTGACCAACACCCACTCTGCCAACTGATATCATTCCATTCACCGGTGAGAAGTTGGAGACAACTTGGGATGTGATATGGCATCTCTTCTCTGGTGTTCCTCCTTTGAGAACTTTTTACTTTTATTGACGGATATTTGTATTTCTTCTCTTGACGATACGATATTTTAAAGTGTTAAGATTTTTGAGATCGTTACTAAGGATTCAGAAATCTGAACTGTTTCCAATGACTGAGACAAACGAACTTTATATACCTGATGCAATTTAAGCATAAGCGATACACCGGGGCAAAAAGTTTCTGAAACCCCTAATGATTATAGTGTGTAAAGTGGTTAGAATGTCCATCACATATGGATTGTAATTATCATAATATATTAATTTTATTCAGTATATCATTATCATTCCTCCTTTCCCTTTGTTTCCCAAATTCCTCCCTTCCCATCTTTTATGCCTTGAAATTCATGATTCATCCTTTCCTCGTTCTGTTTTAATAGCTTTTACTTTCTTTTCAGCTCCTCCCCTTCGTCTAGGTGACCCGTGTTCGAGGCTATAGTCATTTTCATTTCTTTCCAAATTTTTTCCCAATACTTTTTGCCTTATTCACATTCCAAGTCTTCTTCCTTTTCTCATACTTATGTCGCTTCCTCTTCGTGTTTCCTTATGTGTGTCTGAGTGCGTGCGTACGTGTTTTTTTCGTTGTTTTTTTTACTATTTTTGTGCTTATGTTCCCCACCTTCCTCCTCCTTTCTTCATCATGCTTCCCCACGCCTGCCCTGTCGGTACCAATATATGTTTTTGACCTGTGACTTATGGACCATACCGAGGCGGGGGACGGTTCCAATATTGTCTCTCCTTCTTGCTCTTCTCTGCTTGCTTTCTCAGGAGGGCTACAGTGGCTCGTCTTGGGTAGCAATATCTACTTTGTACTTCTGGAGTGGCGCATCATGAGTTAATGGTACAGTCACGACCCATAATAAGTATTCATCAGGACTTGTTGAAGCTTCGAATCATGGGACAAACCAGTGAACCAATTACAACGCTTATCTTGTCCTATTCTTGCTGGAGCTCGTTTAAGGGGAGATTTTCTTGTTGGTGAATTGGAAGGCTACTGATTCCTCCATACTATCCCAGGAAACAATTCTCTTTAATGTTACTAATAGGGGATCTGTTTCTTTGCATAGTTTGGAGGAATCAGAGACCTTTCAATTCCCCAACCAGAAAATCTTTCCTTACCACTGCACCAGGCTGTTCGAAGTAGACCTGTGGGTTCTTATTTTGGTGCTGGTTACTGTGCAGTCGGCGGCAAAAGTCGTGTCGCCTAACTCAGCGGTTCTTGAGGGATAACTAAAAGAAGAATAATCAAACAAACACATTCACTATACGGAATTACAATATCCAGGGGGTGAACAAATATATTTCTCTGTTTATCAGATTGCGAGCCTGTGAAGCTTATATTTCCATACAATATTTCATAACTTGGCAGATGTGGCGACACGACATTTGACGCCGACTGTGTACCTGTGTTCTGTTTGTACTGCTGAATTTCTCTCTCTCTCTCTCTCTCTCTCTCTGTGATGTTGCTACAATAGAAAATATATATATATATATATATATATATATATATATATATATATATATATATATATATATATATATATATATATATATATATATATATATATATATATATATATATATATATATATATATATATATATATATATATATACACATTGGGTTTAGATTTCTGTTGAATATATTGAACTTTTTTGAGGTATAATTAATCCCTGTATGCCATTTAAATTTACTGACGTGTTTGTTCTCTTTCCCGTTGGCACCGCTGTATTTATGTCCACTGATATAATATGTTTATCGTAATGTTAGTACAATAAAAAACAGTTAACTGATATGCTGCCTAAAACAGACGTCCCACTGTTCTATTCCATTGACGGAAAATTAGTGTGTTGAATCATTAATGAAGCAAAAATCCTGCCCTTCTATCAACCCCTTGTAATCCTCGAGACTCTCATCCATAAGTACATATATATTAACGTGATTACCAATAGCACGTCGGAGGGAGCGTTAGGGCTCAATTTACCCGGGTAATTCATTTTTATGCAAGCTCTCCAATGCCGTTTATTGTCTCTTTGTTTTTATTATTATGTATCCATTAACCTTGACATACGGTGCATCACTGTTCCCAGAAGAGGAGGAGGAGGAGGAAGAGATGTTGGAGAAAAAGAAGAAGGAAGAAAAATAATAATAATAATAATAATAATAAGAGTAGATTGAAAAATAAGATGATGTAGAAATAGAAGAATAGATAAAGGAAGAAGAGTAAGGTCTACATATTACTCATTGCTCTCTCCTTATCTCGTTCATTTCTCTATCCCATTATGTCTTATACTTCTCTCTCTCTCTCTCTCTCTCTCTCTCTCTCTCTCTCTCTCTCTCTCTCTCTCTCTCTCTTACACACACTTTGCATCTCTATACTCCTGCCTCCTACACTCCCCTTTCCCTTTGACATCTACCATCCATCTTCCTTTTAGCCCTGTATCATTGCACACCCTCGCCCTCCACCCGTCGTCCTTCACCCATCGTCCCCTCGCCCTCCACCCCTCGTCCCCTCGCCCTCCACCCCTCGTCCCCTCGCCATCCACCTTTCCTCTATTCCTTCCACGTTCTTCCCTCCCTCCTTCACACTCTACTCTGTCTTCTTCCTCCGCTCTTTTCTCTTATTTCTTTCCTTCCACGTTCTTTCCTGCCTTCCTTCCTTGTCACTCCACTCTGTCTCTTTCCTCCTCCTTCTCTCTTCACCCATTCTTATCCTCTCTCCCTCCATTTTCTTCCCTTTTCCTTCCACGTTCTTCATTTTCTACATCACATTTACCATGAATTACCTGATATATACTTTTTTTTCTTTCTCCATGTTTCTCTCCCATCACTGTTTTGTTTATATTCATTATTATCATTTATCCCTGTCCTCCTCCCTACCTGTCAGAGAGAAGTTTTACAACCATTAGAAATAATATTTAATAAGTCACTTAGCAAATATAAAGTGCTAGTCCTTTAAAAAAAAGCCCATGTAACTCCTATATATAAGAAAGGTAATAAAAGTTATGGTGGAAACTATCGCCCAATAATTTTAACATCTGTTATAATAAAAATATTCGTAAAACATTCGAGTTTTCAACTACATATAAGCTGTTATGCTAATGATGTTAAAAGGTTGGAAAGAGTACAAAGAAGAGCAACCAAAATTATTCCTACCATTCGTATTTTGACATATGAGGAAATATTTAAAAATCTCAGTATGTTTTCTCCTGAAAAGCATTGAACACATCGAAACTTTTAAAATCCTTAAAAACTTTGATAAAATGTATTATTAATATTTATTCCATCTTTATCGTCAGTCTGGAACGAAAAATAACGGTTATAAATTTAAAGGACAACATTTTAACACTGAACTACGAAAGAACTTTTTCAATATCAGAGTCGTAAACTAATGGAATAAACGAATACAGTAGAAACCTATAAACATCGCCTCGATAAATATTTAAAAAAATAAGGATTATGGTATGTTCTGTTTTCATTTTTTTTAATATTCCATAGTAGTAAATGTTAGAATTTGGCTTCAGCCACTTTTCCTGCATTCCTATAAAATTTCTTTGTGCGTTCTTTATAACAAACAAGGTGTTATTTTCTATCTGTTTTTCCAACTGGAATACCCGGTGGGAGTGGTGGGTGGGGAGGAGCCTTGTCCTTTGCTATCCTTTCCTTGAATACGTAGTCTAGATTAGCGTCATTAAACAGGTAAAATGCCACTATGAGCCTCCTGAGTCCTGTTGCCTGTACTTCCTTTGTATTATTCCTCTTCCTCCTCCTCCTCTTAATCCTCCTCCTCCTCCTCTTTCTCTTCTTCCTTCCCCTCCTCTTCCTCTCCTCCTTTTGCTCCTCTTCCTCTTCCTCTTCCTTTTCCTTCTCCTATCAAGCCTTGTGTATTTAGGGTAATTTGTCTGAGTCCATCATATCCTTCCTGTACTTACAGTTGACCCCAAAAATTTCTGTCCCATTCACCCATGTTAAGTTCAGAAAATTTAGAGAAACAAGATATGGGGGAATTGTAGGCTACTGGTTTATCCTTAATGTGTCTCAAAGCAGACCAAGTATGCTGAGGTTGTCTGGTTATTGACACAACATCCTCCAATACATAAACAATGGAGTTTTAGGATTGGTATTGTGGATGTTGTACTCTGCGGTTATCAGTGAATTATTCTTGATAGGTAATATGATTATTTCAACAATTAGAATTATAGCAGTTCTGTGAAATGCCTAAACCCGTGTATATAAGCAATCAAAGGTGATTTATTTATATATTTGTTTTTTTATTTATCCTATCGTTTATGTGTTGTATTGTGTTGCCTTGTAATTTGCAGTTGTTTTGGTATCTTCAATTTGTATATCGATATTTTTATTTCAGTACTTCTGGATACAAGGATGATGCAGAAGTAATGGTCTTACCTCATGCCAAGTTGGTTCGAGTTCGATGCTCATCTTTGCAGGTATGTGGTTAATGGGATTAGAGGGGTAACTACCTCTTATAACCTTGAAACGAGCTTCATGATCAACCTTAGAGTTCTATTTCTAGTTCTATTTCTATTTCTATTTCCCTGAGCGACTTGTGTCAGCTTTTCTAGATTTGTTTATATTTTCAGTGATTGTCGATGATAATTATGTTTGACTTCTCAATGTTGACAAGCGAGTCATGTTCCTGTTGGATATCAATGGAAGCAGCATTTCAGGCTACATCATAATTATGTGTAGCATATTAATATGTTTTTAACACGTGACCTTGTGGTACTACGGTGTTGGTGGTAAGAATCGGCCAATTCGTTAGGGAAAGATATTGCTGGGTGTATGCACATAAATACTGAACAATGAGCGAATATTTGTAAAGAAGGTTTTCCACGGCTTCGAAAATTCATAATTGCATAACTTTTGCTGCATTCTTTGAACACTAAAATAAATACTCTTATCAAAGGCCTTGCCAGATGTCTCGCCCTGGACATTGTACAGTTATATCCGTTCACGTATTCTGGGCAGTGTTTTCTTCACACACACACACACACATATATATATATATATATATATATATATATATATATATATATATATATATATATATATATATATATATATATATATATATATATATATATATATATATATATATATATATATATATTATATAGAACAGAAGCCTTAACAGATTGTTTCCCTTATTATACGACTCATTTCTCCCTGATTTATGACTCTCTTAATCATATTTTCATTTCATTCTAACACGCACTCCACATTCTCTTAATTTCTCGCCTCGTATTCACTCCTTTTTATCATTCACTCGCCCATCTCTACTCTCTAAGTTAGCTCTCATCCTTTGTTTCCTTCTTGAAAGCGAACACACTCAAACCGCATTCGCACACCAGCACACAGTCACAGGCACTCAAGCATGAAAGAACTCGCTCAAACACACAATCACGCACACAGTCTTTGCCCCACTACCCACACACATATTTCTCTCCTACCATTACTCCTCTCTCTCTCTCTCTCTCTCTCTCTCTCTCTCTCTCTCTCTCTCTCTCTCTCTCTCTCTCTCTCTTACAATCCCCAGCGTGCATTCAGGTGGTGGATTAGATTCTGCCGCTGACGAATGGATCCCCTCTGTTCTCCCTCAACCCATATTAGATTCATGTATGCAAAAGAACCAGTCAAGAAAAAAGTGGGAAGATTAAAAAGTATAGAAGACGAACACTAAGATGGGGGAGGAGAATGACGATGATATAATGATACGACAGAGAGCGAGGAATAGGCTATAGTGAAAATGGAAACAGTTTCGGAGAGATAGAGAGAGAGAGAGAGAGAAAGAGAGAGAGAAAGAGAGCATGCAATTCAAAATTGCATTGTAGGAAGGATGAGTAAAAGACAGAAGTGAAAATCACGAGAGAGAGAGAGAGAAAGAAAGAGAGAGATGTCGGTTCATTGTTACTTCATTTATAAGATCAATAAAATTATTTAATGTGTCAAAGGCAGAGTTGTTCAGCGTCAAGACATTGATATAAAAATTCACTGTTGAATTTGTATGTTTATATGATGACATATATTATACATTAATGTACAGTACACTGTCCCTGATCCCTGCACGTCACTTCACCCTTTTGTTTATTTCTGGCCTCGTCCCTCGCGTGTTGGTGTGTAACTCTCTCCTACACAACTAACCCCTATACTATCCTACGGGAATTCTTGGAAGTAATCGTTCACGTTACTGACACCGGTAAATGTTTATACTAGTTAAACAATATATCTATTGTCTTAGGCTATAAACTTCTACTCCTTCTCCTTAAACCAACGTTGATATTGATAACTATTTACCGTATTATATATATGCAAGGAAAAGCCAAACATGCCAAAGAATTTTTGTTTATATAATTATAACTTTCTAAGTAGAAACGAAAACATTTTAAAATATATAAATATTGAGTTAACTTTATTAAATTTATCAAAGATTGGAGATAAAGAACAGATTGAATTAACTATTTTAGTGATCAGGCAAACAGGTGGATGCGAGCAATGTATCTCTCGCAAACTCAAAGTAAATAATCCGGTTCACTGTCAGGACGAAGCGGAGCGAATCAAGTCCGTGTCCTTAATCACCTCAACAACACTGACAATTAATGGCCAACAATCGCAGCCAGACAACACATATACGATACCGAACAGCCTCTGAATTGATAATAATTAGAATTACGAACAAATACGTTGATACATAAATAAATAATAACCGTTCTGTATAGGCTAAGGCTACCAGAGTTAGAAAACAGTTTACGTATGAAACATTTTGAGCATGGAAATATTTAATATAATTAGTAAGGTACTAAAATATTGGAGGGGCCTTTCATAAGCAACTATTTTACAATCTCATATAATTTAGACTGTTAAAAAGTGTTCACGCTGTCCTCTGCAGTCATCACACATCTTGATAAAATTAACGTGATAAACCACAGATCTGAAACACAGGGACATAAGTATATGAAGCTTATGTACCGTAAGCGAAAGGGTGAAATATGTTTGTGTAGGAACACCGAGAAATGTGAACGAGAAAGTGAAGAGTGATGAGCTCCTGTATTTCGCGTTATACCAAGATTACGGCTTTGTCTGGCGTCTCATTACCATGATATATTCCTTAATATTTCACGTAAAAATGTCATTATTGCCATCACTTCTACACTATTCTTCTCGTTTACGGCTACCACGACCCTCATCACACTAGACTGAGAGAAACAGATGTGAGAGCAAAGACGGGAATGTAAAGTGTCTGATTGTCCTCCTTGTGAGTCGATTTGCTGATGAAAGTTATGTCTTACTCTGCCATTTACTTACAGTTTTGTTTCATACACCATTAACACCAAAGAGATATTGTGATAACATTAAGAGTTGTTTATTGTTGTATACAATATTATGCTCAGACAAACGCATTAATCTTTCTCCTCGAATATATACGATTAATAGAGAAAAAGTTGTAGGTTACTGAGAGGTGGATGGAGAGATAAAATTTAACGCGTATCCACGACGGAAATATAACTTAAAAAAAATATGTTTACACCTTTGTGATAAGTAATATTACGAAAACATTAACATTGATATTTATAAAAAAATAACTGAGATGTTTGGGTGAATATTTATTTCCGACGTGACATATAAAACTTACTCTCGGATGCTCTGTTCCCTCACTCGAAAAATCATCATTATTTACAACTATAATGATGTTAATTAATTCATTTCCGGCTGACCACTCATCATTTGGACCTTCTAACTGAGACGACAAGAGGTAATGAAATTTTAATGTAGTTATGTAGTTATGAACAGGAGGACTGAAACATATAATATGATAACCGCCACAGATGTGTTAACCTAACCGTTAATATTAATTAGTTACCAGTAGATAATTTTATTGATGCTGATTACTGTAGTGTTGTCTTTACGGTATCAAACTATAAAATGAAGGAATTATTGAAGAAAAAAATATTGCTCATATCGCCGTACAAAATTAAATCAAATAATCTTACTGTTAAACCATAGTGCCGGTATATCCCAAATCGTCTATATGTTTGTAATGCCAGCCATCCTTTTACGGCTCGTCATCTTTCCTTTCTCCAGACATCCTCCATTTCCCTCTGTAGGCCTACCAGGACCATTGCCTTACCCTGCCTCTCACCAATAACTTTAATTTACGAGTTCATATATAGTCCTTAACGACACCTTGTTGGTTGTCTCCCTGGCCACTATTGCCAGTCTTGTGGCAACTTGAAGGACTCGTCTGATCTCTTGTGTTGTGGTGTTAAGAGGGTTGTCATTCATAACTTTGTTTATATTGTTTATGTGCTGTTATGAGTGTTACATTTCTATAGATTTATAAATGCTCTATATTTATTTATGCTATAGATTTATTTTTGCTTTAATGGGTTGGTAGGTTCTTAGAGATAAGAATCAAGGAGATAAGTTTGCAGATCAACATAGCTATGAAAAAACCAACAGCAGAATTATATAACAAAGTATTCATTATTAAAACAGCACTGGAGCAATTAACTATACTGTATATACTTACGGATCGTCCCTTGAGGTTTGCCACTCTACAGGGCAGCGTGGCCGCCATGCCCACGGTGACTGACACATTGATGGGGAGGCTGGGCAGGAAGTGTGGCCCTCGTCGGTGTCCACCACTCGGCCTCCTCTCACCCCACCTCGTCTGTTCCTTCCACTCTG
The DNA here is from genome assembly GCA_034508575.1 of Petrolisthes manimaculis. Taxonomy (NCBI): domain Eukaryota; kingdom Metazoa; phylum Arthropoda; class Malacostraca; order Decapoda; family Porcellanidae; genus Petrolisthes; species Petrolisthes manimaculis. Next base: position 7,714 of record JAWZYT010003942.1, on the reverse strand, counting down.
ACGGATGGATAGATGGAAGGAGATGAGGGGATAAGAAACCATTATAAGCTTCTTTAGTTAGATTGTTGTACAGCACTTGATCCCAGTGATTGAAATATTGAAATAACAAACTATTATTCGTGTCTTTGGTATACTTGTTGTACCTGATGCCAGTATCTGAGTGATAATATAGATATATACGGATATTTACTATGAATACAAATTAGGCGATTATATAATGAACACGGTACATTATGTCTGTCAGAATAATTTGGAGACGAGTTTTCACATTCCTTTATCCAGTCTGGAGGATACTTCTAAATTTTCTTTCTTCGACGGTTGATGAGGCAGGAAAACTTTACGAAAATTAACTCCCGAGAAGACATTGAAATTAATATGTCTTTATTAAATGTAACCTAGAACCTAGATATATATAAATTAACTCATACATAACTCAAGTAATAAAGATAAAAGCATTCAATAATATAATATAATGAGAGAATGTTCATAATGCAACAAGCGACCTTCATAATATAGTGTACTGTAGCCTGAGAGAGTGTGATGATGGACAAAGTTATGAAAGGAATATCACCAACTGGGTCCCGAGGAGAGAGTGTGTTGGAGGAGGAAAGACATTACAGCAAGGCGATGAGACGCAGGAGAATGAGGCAAGGGCAGACGGACGGGAGGAGGAAGGAAGGAAGGAAAGACAGGAGAGGGAGACGGAAGAGAAAGGAGAGAAAGTGTGAGACGGAAGAGGAAGGAGAGAAAGTGTGAGACGGAAGAGGAAGGAGAGAAAGTGTGAGACGGGAAAGGAGGGAGAAGAGGGTGAGGGAGAGACAGTAGAAAATAATAGAGTGAAGGAGAGAAAGTATGTATTTGATGGGAGAGGAGGAAGAGGCAGTAGGAAATGGAAGAGGATATTCATAAAGTGTGAAATGGGAGAGGAGGAAAATGCGGTAGATGGAGAGAGAAGTGTAAGATGGAGAGGCAGTTTGAGGTGAGAGAGAGAGAGAGAGAGAGAGAGAGAGAGAGAGAGAGAGAGAGAGAGAGAGAGAGAGAGTGGGAGGAAAGACGGGAGGTCCAAAGGGTCGAAAAGAGGATTACACAGACAAAGTTATGTGGAGAATCTTCCGTCATGAGCATCTCCTCCTCTGTGTGTGTGTGTGTACCGGTATAGTATAGGTGGGGTGGCAGGAGTGGAGTGATGCTTTCCTGCCTTCAGTCCTTTGCTATAGAGATTGGCTCGTGTATATACTCTGGAAGTTTACTTGACATGACTTGTTTCATATATTATTTTCTTTGCTTTGTTATTTTTTTATTTTTTTATTTTGGTTTTGTTCTGGTTTTGTTTGATTTCTGTGCTTTTATTTTGATTTTGTTTTGTTTTTACTCTGCTTCCTTGTCTTGTCTTCAAAGTAGCTGCCAGAATACGCCTGATTGATATCACATAAACGTGATGATACACATTATGAATTCAAGTACAGGAATGTATATAAGACCAACATACATTTTAAATTTTAATTACTGCAATATAAAACAAGAAGGGAAATATATATTCAAGAAGTTGGGTTCTAATTCTCAGACTCGTCACTCAGGAGTAGGACATTTGAATGATTCGCAATGACAGAGACAACCATACTCTTTATGGTATATGCTAATGTAATATTGCAAGAAAGCTTAAAAAAGCATCAAATATCTATAATATTAAAGTAAGGTATTTTATAGACGCCACAATGTACAATTATATCCATTAATTTCGAAGAATGAGAAGTTTGGGTTTGTACTTTAATAAAACAAAACTATAATGTGTCTGTGTCTTCAATTGTAGTCCACATATGCAGCCGAGCAAAGTCTCACCCTCACTCTAAGCAGATTATATTTTTTGTCCTTAGTATGCCTCCCTCAACAGAATAATATTATAATTGTTATCTGAGTAAGTTAATGTCTAGCGAGGTGTGGGGTTGTGTTCTGACAGGCAGGGAAGCGAATTCAAACGTGTCTCTCTCTGATACTGGTGAAGCCAATCCCGCCTCCATTAACTTTGTTGCCGAGAGATGTTTGTTGTTGATGCAGTATGAAATTGAGAGAGAGAGAGAGAGAGAGAGAGAGAGAGAGAGAGAGAGAGAGAGAGAGAGAGAGAGAGAGAGAGAGAGAGAGAGAGATAGATTATGATTATGAGTTAGAAAGGGCTGACAGTCTGGAAATAGTCATGATGCATGTGGTGTTGACACTGTTACTTTTGCTGACAGTAACAGTTCATTACCTAATACTGCCAATACTAGCAAAGCCTATGGACATGACACTAAATTAATTACCGAATATAATATTGATGCTGATACTTCTGACAGCTTAAGTAACAATAATAGAAGGTAAACATAGGCGCAAACTTCTCCCCCACCACTCTTCATCCCTCCTATACTTCCACACACTCCCTCTTCTCCTTCCACTCCTACAACCCCTTTATATTCAACTATCTTTCCCCCTCCCACTCTCCTTCCCCTGAAACCCCGCCTTGACCCACACTTTTACTGAATACAGATGATTAGGCGACGTGAGAATGATCATTGGAATTTGGTGGGTGAAGGAGGAAAATAAAAACAAAGAGGAGATAATGTACAGTCACGAGCAGTAATAAATATACAGCTTTGGTTGAAGCTTTGAACAGTCTTCCAATTCACCAGCGAATTAATTCCAATGGAGATCTTATTGTGCATTTGTTTACTGTCTCTAGGTATTCGAAGCACACCCGGATACTTATTAGTGCTCGTGACTGTACATACATGAGAACTGACTATAAACGAAATGATGGAAAGGTAAACAGGGAAGTATTGCATCCTCTCATTGACAAGTGAGGAAGTATTTTTTTTAGGTTATATACATTAAATAGCATCACTGACTACAGTTAAAAAGTATTTATAACAGCTTGAATATAATACACCAAGGGCTAATCATTAGAATAAATGATATTATAAATGCAGTATGAACGTCAGCAGAATCTGAATGTGCTAATTTTCTGACTAAATATCATGTAACTATTGCAGATATATTCTTCAGAGGGACATTTCACACCCAGTCATAAAACTGATGTGTGGGAGAGGGATTTATAGAGGGAGGGAGGGAGGGAGGGAGGGGGAATAGTTAGGGGAAGCGATATTAGAAGGGGGGTAAGAGAGCAATAGAGGGTTACAAAACATAAAACTTATTATATATACCACTGCAGGGAAAAATATAAGTTTAAGTGTAAATAAATCCAACTTTTATTAATTGAATTAGTAAAAAAAGAGGTGGTACGCGGGGAGAAAGGTGAAGGAAGGGTCACTACTGTATCGATAAAAACAAAGCAATTACGAAATCCAACCTATACGACGCAAACAGTTGGAGACACTTCGAACTGGTACTCATCAGACGGGTCCCTAATCCAGCTGTACTAACTCTCTCTCTCTCTCTCTCTCTCTCTCTCTCCTCTCTCTCTCTCTCTCTCTCTCTCATCCGTATCGCCTTTCTCTCTCTCTCTCTCTCATCCGTATCGCCTTTCTTTCTCTCTCTCTCTCTCTCTCATCCGTTTCGCCGCCCAGACATTATTTTGTTCTCGTGGGAGGAAAGGGGGAGTTGGAATGGAAGAGAAGATTTGCACGACACGCCTCCTGGGAGAGAATGAGGAACGACGGGGTAATGGAGAGTGAAAGGAGGAAGAAACGGAGGACCAGAAAGATTATGATGCAAGAAGGGAAAGATAAAGAAGGAAGAGAAAGAAGAAGGAGCAACAACGGGTCAATTTTGAAAGTGAAATACAGAAATGAGAGAAAGGTAAACAAGAAAGGGACAAGATATATAGAAAGACAAGTAAGAATAGAATGTGGAAAGGTGGAATAACGAAAGGCATAAAAAGAGGAACAGAAATAGTTAAATAAGAAATGAAGAAAGAAAGAAAGATCAGAGGATGGGGAATATCAAGTAGGAGCAGAATGTCAGAAGGGAAAGAGACAAGGTTGAAGTGATAGAAAAGTAGAGGGAAAGAGATGTATAAATGAGTTGAGAAGAGTGAAGAAGGAAGGCATACTTAAACTTAAAAACATATGCTCATCCGACACCAAATATATTTAATTAAGGGACCATGTGATAATGTCAGAAAATTGGAGGTAAATGAGTCCTTCAAACACTGCCAGGAAACACCATCTACAGGGAAGGAGCTTGTTTCGTGGCATAGTCAGGAGGAATCACAAGCCACCAATTCTCATACACGATCACATGCAGGGTCCTTATTAAGGGTATAATTATATACTTTAGGATCTATTTACTTGGAGTATATTAAGTCAATATTCTTATTACTAACTCGTGGATTGGCTGCCTTCGCCCTACTGCTCGATCTTAAGGTGGTAGTTCTTTAAAGTTAAATTGAAATACCCTGATTCCTCCAAAGTATGCTAGGAAACAGGACCAGAAGAGCAAAAATAATGGTGTTCTGTTGATTGGAATAGTTTGGAGGATTCAGTTACTCCAGATTTACAACACAAAACTTCCCCCTTAACCCTAGAGATATTTCCATGGTTCAATCCTTCAGTCAATATTTCCCTGATACTCAACTGAGAAGGTGGCGACTCCGTGGTATAGTAAATTTGGCACCAGCTCAGTTTCATATCAGTATAGTCGTTGGTTTGATTCCACTGATTGCAGAGTTATGTGTGTGTATGTATGTATGTGTGTGTGTTCGTATTTTTCTGTACGTATCAAAATATAGTGATGACAAAATGAAGATGTTTGGTAAAAATTGAGGATATTCAAAATTTCAGAACATTAATCGAATGGAGAACGGTGTGTGTGTGTGTGTGTGTGTGTGTGTGTGTGTGTGTGTGTGTGTGTGTGTGTGTGTGTGTGTGTGTGTGTGTGTGTGTGTGTGTGTGTGTGTGTGTTGTTCATTCATAAATACCTAAGACTAGACCAAACCAATTTACAACACAATTTCCCTCATTATCTGACTTCATTTATGTAACTAACTTTTCCCATTCTCTTCTAGGCTATCGGTTCTCACTCTCAGTCCGATAATTATCATACGTATCGCCTTTTCTCCTGGCCTCATCAACCCCAGAGCTCATCTCTTGGCCCGCCTTGTATTAATTAACACGCCCAGGCTCGGCTGACGCACATGTGGAGTCGAGAATATAATTATTGTTTGTCCTTGAAGAGTCGAGTCCCCAAAGCTGCTTCATGTTTGTTTGTTTGTTTGTTTGTTTGTTTAAGGGAAGGAAAGTGTCGGTGGTTATTTGATTGTGGCTGTACATTTGTTTCGAGAGAGCGCCTTGAATCCTCCAAAATATGCCAGGAAACAGGTCCTGGATTAACACAAATAATGGTGGCATGTTGCTTTGAATAGTTTGGAGGAATTAGATGCTCCATATTTACCAGAACTGTACTGTCTACCCCATAATTAACCTGTGAGTATCGTTGTCGGTTCCTTCATTATTTCAGAAGAACTCGCTCTGGTGTTGGTAAATCTGGAGCAACTCATGACTCCTCCGAACTATTCCAAACAACAGGCCACCATTATTTGTTGTGTATTTGGTCCTGTTTCCTGGCATGCTTTGGAGAAATAAAGCCGCTCCAATGTACAGCCACAATCAAAATAATAACCACCCATAATCTCCTTCATTCGTGCAAATAAATCAGCATCATATCTAGCTATAATCATACAACATCTTACGTCAACTCAACCCCCTCAATAGTTAATATGAGGCGCTGCAACATCATGCATGTGTTGTTTTTTCATTACCAAGATATTTACTACGATGGAAGGAAAGTGTTGGTGGATATTTTATTGTGGATGTACCAAAAGTATACTTACCTCATAATTACTGAGTGATAAGCAGGGAATTGATAGAATATTGGTTATCTTCTTTAAATTATAATCTTTTAGTACAGTACTATCTAAGTTGCGCAGAATTTTGTCTCATTTTCAAACAGTAGATGATGTCTTTTCTAGAGATGATGTCTTTTCTAGTGTGTCATAATTTAAAATTCCCCTAATTCTTAGGCAGGTTATTTATACATGTGGAAAACCATTAAGAAGATTTAAAGCAATTCAGATTTAATATTTAATTGAAACTTGACCTGCTAACTGTTTGTTTTCTGCATGACAATTATGTAAATTTACTGAATCGTTTCATGCGGGCAAAAGATAAAATAGTGTTTCCAATATACAGCCTTACATCATTGTGTATTCTAGGACGTGTGGGAGTGTTTCTAATGTACACGAGGAAGAGTTGGTTGGAATGTATATATTCTTGCTATATATTTTAATGCAAATAGACTTTCTGTGTGCACTGAGATTCCGCAGTGTTTTCCTTCCATTATGAGTGTAAAAGGCTACAGCTGCACCAGTCAGATAGGCAAACAAACACACAAACATGCAACTCGGAATTGTATTTGTATAAATATGTTTTCAGTTATGGAGAGAAAATGTGAATATGTTGGGCACCACAAGTAGAGAGAGAGAGAGGAGAGAGAGAGAGAGAGAGATAGAGATAGAGAGAGAGAGAGAGAGAGAGAGAGAGAGAGAGAGAGAGAATTATTCACACACATTTGTTATTATATATTTTCTCATTTATATGTATATCATGTATTATTATTATTTAGGCGATATTTACTGAATGTGAAGGTTTATATTTATTCATAATGATGGAAATACAATAATTAGTTGACGATACTGACCTTGAGGAAGTAGAATTAAAGAAGTTTTTAATGTCACAACTATATAGATGTAATAAGAGTGATAAATAGTTCCATTGGACCTTAATGACCTCTCGTGTTGAAGGACATCGCCAACCCCCCCGCCCCAGATTTGACCTGCCTAATGAAAAGGTCACTGGGTCATTAATTGTGACCTTGTGAACCATCTCCCCTTCATCACCTCTCATTAGTCACTTCATTAAATGGACACTTGTATGAGGGTAATGATTAATACAGTAAATATACAGTGACTCTCTCTCTCTCTCTCTCTCTCTCTCTCTCTCTCTCTCTCTCGTCTCCTCTCTCTCTCTCATCTCCTCACTCTCTCTCTCTCTCTCTCTACGTATGTGTGTGTGTGTAAAAATGCTATTATGATCATTTAGGATATCAACGAACACCATTAGCATCATAGCTATATCAATCGGATGTACTGTACCTGTATGTGTGTCAGTATGTATATGTTTTTATGTGTATCAGTATGTATATGTTTTTATGTGTGTATGTATGTATATGTTTTTTATGTGTGTCAGTATGTATATGTTTTTATGTGTGTATGTATGTATATGTTTTTATTGTGTCTGTATGTATATGTTTTTATGTGTGTCAGTATGTATATGTTTTTATGTGTGTCTGTATGTATATGTTTTTATGTGTGTCAGTATGTATATGTTTTTATGTGTGTCTGTATGTATATGTTTTTATGTGTGTCAGTATGTATATGTTTTTATGTGTGTCTGTATGTATATGTTTTTATGTGTGTCTGTATGTATATGTTTTATGTGTGTCAGTATGTATATGTTTTTATGTGTGTCTGTATGTATATGTTTTTATGTGTATCAGTATGTATATGTTTTTCTGCATGTATTTCTGCTTGTCTGTATGTCTTTCTGTTTTTCTGTATGTATTTCTGCTTGTCTGTATATCTTTTTATTTGTATGTATGTCTTTCTGTTTGTCTATGTCATTCCTACATCTCGAGTTCATTGTCTTTTTTGTTCTTTATTACATAC
>JAWZYT010003941.1:20000-21179 GCA_034508575.1 Petrolisthes manimaculis | reverse complement strand
CATCCATACAACTTTAGCTATCTTTGAAATACTATTATCATCCATACAACTTTAACTATCTTTGAAATACTATTATCATCCACACAACATTATCTATCATTGGTACATAATCATCCATACAACTTTAGCTATCTTTGAAACTCTCTATCACTTCATCATCGATCTTTCTTCCTTACATTGAATCAAAACCCTTATAAACGCATGACTTCGATGAATGTTCAATCCATTAACTGGATAAGACTGACTGACTGACTGACTGACTGACTGACTGACTGACTGACTGACTGACTGACTGACTGACTGACTGACTGACTGACTGACTGACTGACTGACTGACTGACTGACTGACAGACTGACTGACTGACTGACTGACTGACTGACTGACTGACTGACTGACTGACTGACTGACTGACTGACTGACTGACTGACTGACTGACTGACTGACTGACTGACTGACTGACTGACTGACTGACTGACTGACTGACTGACTGACTGACTGACTGACTGACTGACTGACTGACTGACTGACTGACTGACTGACTGACTGACTGACTGACTGACTGACTGACTGACTGACTGACTGACTGACTGACTGACTGACTGACTGACTGACTGACTGACTGACTGACTGACTGACTGACTGACTGACTGACTGACTGACTGACTGACTGACTGACTGACTGACTGACTGACTGACTGACTGACTGACTGACTGACTGACTGACTGACTGACTGACTGACTGACTGACTGACTGACTGACTGACTGACTGACTGACTGACTGACTGACTGACTGACTGACTGACTGACTGACTGACTGACTGACTGACTGACTGACTGACTGACTGACTGACTGACTGACTGACTGACTGACTGACTGACTGACTGACTGACTGACTGACTGACTGACTGACTGACTGACTGACTGACTGACTGACTGACTGACTGACTGACTGACTGACTGACTGACTGACTGACTGACTGACTGACTGACTGACTGACTGACTGACTGACTGACTGACTGACTGACTGACTGACTGACTGACTGACTGACTGACTGACTGACTGACTGACTGACTGACTGACTGACTGACTGACTGACTGACTGACTGACTGACTGACTGACTGACTGACTGACTGACTGACTGACTGACTGACTGACTGACTGACTGACTGACTG